>QPMI01000256.1:0-89130 GCA_004431415.1 Cyanophora paradoxa | reverse complement strand
GGCAGGCGAGCAAGCAAGCAAGCGAGGCGCGGGGTCGAGCGCACGACGGTGGGCGGGTCGGGTCGTCAGCGAACTCGTCTTCTTCGCCCCGTCATCCTCTTCGTCGAGGGAAGCCGGGTCGTACTGCACCGACGCCGCCGCCGCCGCCCGCGCCGCCCGCCGCGCCGTGCCGCGCCCCGCCGGGCGCCGCCACCGCTGGAGCCGGCGCTGCCGCCGCCGGATGGGGAGGCTCGGGGGGGGCCGGGGCGGGGGTAGGGCGGGGCGGGCCCGCCGCGCTCCTCGTCGTCGTCCTCGTCGCCGTCGGCGTCGGCCTCGTCGCCCCAGTCGTGGACCCGCAGCCGCTGCGTCGCCGACTTGCGCGACTCGGAGCGGTACTTGCGCGCGTCCAGCTTCGGCTCGTAGGTCACGCGCCCGCCCTTGCCCGCCACCGCCTTCACGCCCCGCCTCCGCTCCGTCTTCGGCGTCGCCCCCGCCGTCTCCCGCGTCCTCAGCTGCCCGCCCGTGAGAACGCCGTACCCCTGGGGGAGGGGGGGGGAGCGGCGCGGCGGACCTGCTCGGCGCGCTCCTCGGCCTCGGCGAGCATGGAGACGTAGTGGGGGTACCGCTCCCAATCGCCCCGGACGACGCAGCCCTCCTCGTCGCGGTGCAGGCAGTCGGAGAAGGCGCAGCGGCCGCCGGCCACCGCGAACTGCCGCGCCACCTCGGGAAAGTACGCCGCGACCTCCTCGGGGGCGCAGGTCACATCGGGGCGGTTGAAGCCCGGCGTGTCCGCCAGCAGCGGCGCCGCCTTCAGGCCGCTCGAGCCGCCTGGCAGCTCGAAGAGCTGCACGTGCCGCGTCGTGTGCCGCCCCCTGCGCGCCCCGCCCAGTGAGACTAGAGGGCAGGCTGCGTGCGCGCTAGGGGTTCTCGAGAGGGGCGGAGGGCACCGGCGGAGCTTGCCGGAGACCTCGCCGGTGCGCAGGTTCAAGTCGGGGACGAGCCGGTTCAGGATGCTGCTCTTTCCGACGCCCGAGGGGCCCACGACGACCGTGATGGCCCCGGGGGGCGCCCCTTCCCTCAGAAAGTCCACCACACGCTCGATGTCTGCGCATGGCGACCCGTCGGCGCGAAGGCAACACAGGTCGGAAAGCGGCGGGCGCAGGGGTACCGGAGTCTTTCTCGGCGCTGACGAAGAGCGGCTCGTACCCCCAGTCGCGGATGCGCACGGTCCACGCGGTTCTCACGTGCTCCGAGACCAGGTCAGACTGCGGGGGACGGCGTGAGCGGCGGGCGGGGGTACGAGCGGGCGCGGCGGGGCGGGCGGCGGGCGCGCCTTGTTGACGCAGAGGCGGACGCGGAGGCCGGCGGCCTCGCAGGCGACAATGAAGCGGGTGGCCTGATCGGGGTCGATGGGCGGGTCCGCGATCGAGATCACGACGAGCGCTTGGAAGGCGTTGGCGACGGGAGGCCGATCCAGCTCCGTCGCCCGCGGCATCATGACCTGCCGCGCCGCAAGGCCGCGCGGATAAGCGCTCGGATGCGCGGCGAGCGGCGAGCGGAAGCGCGGCTCGCCTCCTCGATCGCGGCGCCGCCGCCCACGCCGCCGACGGGGACGTACTCCACGGGGCGGGGCCGATCCCCCGTGATGCGGACGCGGTCGCCCACCATCACCTGCCGACCTTTTAGTACCGCGGTGCCGCGCGAAGCGGCGCCGGGAGACGCGCGCACGCTCTGATCGATCTTCTTCAGGCGGGCGCGGCGTGTGCACAGGATCTCGAGCGGGGCGGCCAGGCTGTCACCCGAGAGCGAGGGCTGCGGGTCGATCCGAACTTGGTAGAAGTTCGCCTGCACCGCTACGACAGTGCCCCAGAGCTCCTGCATGTGAACAGCGCCCAACGACTCGCTGGAGGCGGCCACTCCGCCGTCCGTCGATTCCGTGCCGCTTCCCTGCGGCGGACTCGTTCGTTCAGCTGCCTCTCCCAGCGAGAAGCCCTGAGGCAGCACCCCGCGCCCCGCGCACCTGGACGGGAGGTATGTGCGCGGCACTCGGCGCATCGCGGGCAGGCCCCACATGAAGCCGTTCGTGCAGCGTCTCCTTGACGAAGCGCAAAGGCTCGTTGACCGAGCTAGCACGCCATGCGATGAGCGGGGCCTCCCGTATTCCGCGGAAGTCGGTCGTGAGGGGCGCGCGACGCGAGGTCGGCCGTTCGGCCGGCTGGCGCGCGGACGTTCCCTCCACGAGCACGTGGCTCCGCTGGCGCTCCCGCGCCCGCAGAGGGGCGCCAGGGCCGGCGAAGAGCATGTATTGCTTTTTGCTTTGTGATTTGGGGGGAACGAGTTGCCCGGCCCGGGTACGCATGGAGCAGAGTCTGGGGAAGAAAGGCGGGGGGGTAGAAGCCCGCGCGCGGCGACTCTTGGTCCCGAGGGGGCACGTCGTCCATTATGGCTTTAGCCGCGGCCATCGAGACTGTGCGGCGGCGCCGTGAAAATCTTCGATCTCGATCACACGACCAGAACTAGTGCACCAGCCGCTCATCAGCCGCGCGGCCAGCGCCTCACACGCCCGTTCTGTTCGCCCGCAGCCGATCGGGGGTGCGCGAGGATATTGGAAGATTCGGAGTACGGGTGCGCGGGTGGGCACGTATCTGCAGCAGCGCAGCGGTCGCAGGCGCTAGTTTAGGTCGCAGCCGCCGCGTCCGCGACCGATAGGAGCAGCCGCGCGCAACGGGACCAGCCGCGGTCTTTGAGTGTGTGTGATAGACAAGATGGAGCGCCCTTCAACCAGCAAGGGCGATGCGTACTATGTGGAGGAGATGAGCGTGGGAGGGAGTCTTAAGTCGCAGCAAAGCGCACCGGTCCAGGGCGCGCCCCTCCTTGGCCTCACAGGGGTCACGATCAACAGGTAAAGCTTTGCCAGCGCTCCCCCGCGACGCCGCCGCCGCCCGCGGCCGCTCACGCTCTGTACGCATCTCAGCATGGCCCTCATCGCGCCAGGCGAGCCGCCCCGGGCCCCTCGAGCTCCACCCCGCTGCCGCGCCGCCCCCAGCGCTGACAGCTGCAATGGTGCTTCGCTGACGCGTCCTCTGCAGGCGCCTTCCTGTGGACAACCTACTCCCTGTGCGCGTCTTGCAGTATTAATTGCACTGTTCCTCTAGATCGACGCGTGCGGAGTTTGCTCACGATCGCCCCCGCAGGAACCTGGCTTGCATCGACAACCAGCTGAACTCTTTCGCAAAGGACACTTTCGTGGGCATCATCTTCGCGGTCTGGGTGGTGCGCTCGTTTCGAATTCTCCAAGACAGATTTGGCCCGCAATCAGCCCGCGGAATGCAAGCTGAAGGGGCTATGGCCAGATGTAGACTCCCCCCGATCAAATTCCTCCCATGCACATATAAATTTGATGCGAACTCGAAGGGCCGCCCCGCTCACTCCGCCCGTCTGCGCATGCGCAGGCCTTCATGACGGCGTTTCCTTTCGCTGAGCTGTGCGCCCCTGCGCGTATACAGCGTGGCCCCGCGCCCCGCGCTGGCTTCGGGCCACACTGACTCCCTTCTCGACCCAGGGCCCACGTCTACCCCGAGGCGGGCGCCGGCGGCGCATACTACTTTGCGGAGCGGTGAGTCGCACCTCCGCCCGGCGTTCGTATGCGCGAAGCAGCCGCACCTGATCGACGGCTGCGCGGCGCAGCGCCTTCAAGCACAGCAAGATCCGCGCCGTCCGCGGCTGGTCCAACATCATGAAGTGGTACATGGGCTTCTCCAGTGCGCCCCGGCCCTTCCTTCCGCTCTTCTTTGTCGACCACGCCGCCCCGCACTGACGTCCGCGCCCCCGCTGCCTTGCTCATCCTCAGTTCACCTCTTCTAGTGAGTGCCCGTGCCGCAGCCCTCCCCGCCCTGCGCTCGCGCTCGCGCGTACGCAGCGCCCTGACCGCCATGGTCACCCGCAGCTGGGTCTACCCGGGCGTGACGACGGCGCTCATGTCCCAGGTCATCGTCTACCTGGTGCGCACGTGCACGCGCGCGCGGCCCAACGCTTCTCGCGATCGGCCGACGCGCTGATCGAGAGCGGCGCGACAGATCAACACGTCGCCGTCGCGGGACCCCACGAGCCCGCTCTCTCCCGGCGCCGCCGCCGGCATCGCCATCATGTGCGCCCTCGTCGTGGCCCTCATCGCCATCAGTGCGCGCCCGAGCTCCGCGCCCCCGCGCCCGCCCCCGCGCTGCCTTATCATCTCTCGGCGCCCCGTTCAGAGGGGGTCAACTTCTCGACGAGCTTCAACACGGGCGTCGTCATTATGCAGTCTGCCGCCATTTTTATGTGCGCGACCGAGCTGGCCGCTCCATGCTTATGGCCATGCGCATGCATTCGCCTCGAGTCTGGCGCTGAACTCGAATCTCCGAACAGGTACGGCGTGCTGTGGGCCTGCTACCGCGACAAGAACAAGGACGGCCCGCCGCCGATCGCGGCCAACCCGTCGACGGTCACGACTGCGACGGTGCCGGCGGGCGACAAGTGGCTCTTCGAAACAGCCGGCGACATCTTCACCGTGCACTCGGGCCTCGGGATGGTCTACCAGTCCTCGATCGCCATCCTCATCCTCGTCGGCTTCGACTCGTCCACGCAGCTCGGCGCTGAGACGAAGAAGCCGGAGCGCAACGTCGCCATCGGCTGCGTCCTCTCGCTCGCCCTCCAGGCCCTCCTCTCGTACCCCTTCGAGTACGTCTCGGCCTCGGCGGCCATGCCGGCCTCCTTCCAGACGGCCGCCTCGATGGCGCCCATCGGGGACCTCACGATCGTGGCGGGAAACCACTTCGGGCTCAACGGGTACGCGCTGATGTGCATCCAGGCCATCACCGTCCTCCTCTCGATCTTCGGCACGACGCTGGCGGCCTCCAACGCCGCCGTCCGCGTGTCGCTCTTCATGGCGACGGAGCGGCAGTTCCCGTCCTTCATGTGCCGCCTGCACCCCACGTGGCGCACGCCCTGGATCGGCATCTGCATGTCCGCCTTCATCAACTCGGCCCTCGGCATCGCCTGCGTGTCGAACAAGGACGCTTACAACAACACCATCGCCATCACGGTGCGCGAGCGATTCGAGACGGTGCCCCAGTGAACCCCTGGCTCTGTTGACCGCTCCGCTCCGCTCCGGTCCGCTCCGGCTGCAGGCGATCACGATGGCGTCCAACGTGGGGACCTTCCTCCTCTACGCCGGCATCTGCTTCACCTGCATCATCAACTTCTGGGGGAAGCCCCACGTGCGCCCGCCCCCCGACCAGCTTGTCTGCGAGAAGCTGAGCCAAAGCAAAGTAAAGTTAGGAGCTCACGCTTTCTCGATCAGTTCAACTGGTGGCGGCACGGGTTCGTGCCGTTTATCGGGATGTGGCTCAACCTGCTCGAAATCTTCGTGATCTACATCGTGGCGATCATGAACGTGAGCCTGCCGAAGCCGCTGGACGCCGCCGCCATCTCCGCCTTCTGCGCCCTCGCGATCGTCTTCGGCTGGCTCCTCTGCTACTGCACCATCATCTCCTTCGCACAGAAGGGCGCGTTCGGCTCCAAGGGCAAGCGCACCGAGATGGAGGACGTGCGTGATCCTTCGATTTTTGCAATCCCATCGACCCGCGGCCGGAGTTCGAGCCCGAGATTGACGCCGTGCCGTCTGGGATCCGCAGTGGTCGGTGCGGGCGCAGAAGGTCAACGTGCTGCCGACAGCGATCGCCGGGCACGAGAACGCGCGCCCCGACGAGGACTGGTCCGTGCGCGACCCCGACGGCTCCATCTCCAAGATGATGAACCGGCCCCACGCGTACAACCCCTCGGCCATGGGCGGCGCCGCCGGCGACGTGGCCTCGGTCGAAATGCGCCCGTCGGGGTTCGAGCCCGTGGTCGCAGTCCAGCAGCGCGTCGTCTCCATCAAGGGCGCCGACCGCGACGGCACCCCGACGCCCACCTTCGACTCCTTCCCGGCCCCCCTCGCCACCGCCACCGAGGCCCGGCTCGCGGCCTGAGCCGCGGGCTGAGCGCCTTTCATAGCTATAGCTGCCCGCGCGCGCAATCCGCCGTCTCGGATGCGATACAGTGGAGCTAAAAGCTAGCTCGAAGTCGACCGGGCAGGCGTTTTAATTTTTCTATAGCTAGCTACAGCTCTTTTTTCTTTAAAGCTAAGTTTCTTTTACTTTAGAATTTAAGTACTGACGGTTTAAGATCAGCCTGGCGGGCCGATCGCACGGCTCTAGATCTGTACATGTGTGCCCGGGGCTCATGATCATGATCATCGGATCATGATCAGTTTACGAAAGCTTTAAGGGCTCCGGGGCGTGCAATCAGTGTGTGACTTGATGAATTCGAAACTGTACTATCATAGCTCGAATTCAAAAATTCGTTCAGTCACAAGCAATTAAGTATTGCTAGGATCAAGGCTGCATCTGATTGTGAGCCTCCGGGCCTTCTGATCAGGGCACTGCGGCACTCTTGATCATGAAGACCCTTTTTCCGTTAGATCGATCGCGAGGCTCTGCAGTTTCTTTGTATTTGATTTTCACAAAATGTATGCGGCTTGACTTGATATACACCTCCGACTCTGCACACCGTCGTACTTCATTGTTTTTTTTTTTTGCAGTTTAATTTGAGCTCCGATGTGCTTTTGTTCCGTAGCTCTTCCTTGTGTACGCGTAGCTAAACAGCTATAGCTGGAGTGATTCAATGATCTTGAGACTCACTGTGACTTCCGGACTTCCGATCGACTCCAATTTTACGAGCCGCAAATTCCAAGAGATCATCATGGCATCGGATATCGATTGCAGTTGCAATTGCACTGCGGCAAGCGACGCGCACGGCGACCCCGCCGAAAGCAACTTGGCAAGCGACGATCGCGACGAGCTCTCCGGATCCTGAAATTAAAGCAAGCAAAGAAAGCAGGATCCTGAATTATTAGCCCGAATGCCCGCTAGCGCTATAGCTGGCGCTGCCGACCCGCACTGCGCGCGGCATGCCCCAAATTTGAATCGTTTCAACACTGAAGTCACTTTACATTGTTCCAGCTCTCCGCGGCCGCTTGCTAATCCATGACGACGGGCAAGGGCACCTCCTGCGCCCGGCGAGGCTCACTCAGACCAAGGCGAGGCGAGGCGAGGCGAGGCGAGAGGGGGAGGGGGGGGCCGCCGGGGGGGGGGGGGGGGGGGGCGGGGGCGGCGCACGCGGACGACGCGGCGGGGGACGAAGCCGTACTCCTCCGCCGTCGGAGTCTCCATCTCCAGCGCCTGCCCGCGCCCGCCCCGTCGAGAAGACGAAGGCGGGCGGGGAGGGGGGGGGGGGGGGGGTACGCGCCCGCATCTCGCCCTCGAGGGTCTCCCTGAGCTGCTCGAAGGCGATCGGCGTGATCTTGTACTCCCCTGCAGGCGCCGCCCGCGGGGCGCGCGGGGTCGGAGGCAGACAGGGCGGGCGGCGGGGCGAAGTCAGTGCGTGGAGGGCGGGAGGGCACCGCGCGTCCACTCGGCGATGTCCTCGTAGAGCTGCCGGGCCCGGGGGGTCAGGGTCAGGGTCAGGGGCGGGGCGGGGTTGGGGGCGGGCCTGGTCGAGCTTGACGAAGACGGCGAGCATGTTGCCCCAGAGGAGGGCGTCGAGGCGCGCCGAGCCCGAGGTCCGGTAGAGGAAGCCCCCCGCGAGGAGCCCCGCCAGGAGCCGGATCCGCCCCGCCAGCATCCACGTCCTGCCCCGCCGCTCGGACGGCGGGCGAGGGCGGGCGGGGCGGGCGGGGCGGGGCGGCGGGGCGCGCATGTGCGGGTCGAAGGCGGCGATGCGCACGGAGCGCGACTCTTGCGCCTCTCTGCAGCACGCCGGCTCGCGTCAGGGGCGCCGGCGGCCCTGCCCCGGGGGGCGCGGCGCGGGCCGGATGGTCGCGAGCAGCGTCGAGAGGTTGACGAGGTCGATCTGCGGGGCGGGCCTGAGGCGCTGCGCGGCGGGGCCGGCGGGGCGGGGCGGGGCCGGCGGGCCTTGTCCTTGGTGCCGTCGTCGGCGAGGGCCATGAGGCGGCGCTCCACGCGGCTCAAGACCCCCATGCACCGCGAGCACTGCGTCGCCTGCCCGCCGCACGCGCCTCAGAGGCGCTCGCTCGCGAGGTCTCTCGGGGGCGGCGCGGGTGCGTGCGGCGCGCCTGGCGGCCGAAGTCGACGGCGAGGAGGCAGGTGACGTACTCGTGCACGGAGGCGAGGACGCCGCGCTTGGCCGCCGCGTCGCCGCCGCCGTTCATGAGGGAGCCCTGCAGCACCACCTGCCACGGCGCGTGGGCGGGCGGGGCGGGGGCCGCCTAGCGTGGGCGGGGCCGGGGCGGGCACGGTGTAGAGGTTGCCGGCCTCGCGGTGGGAGCTCTCGCGGCGGATGGAGCCCGAGCGGTCCCCGAAGACGCCCCCGAGCAGCGCCGCGTACACCAGCGCCAGCCTGGCCCCGCCCCGCCCCCGCTCACTATACCGCCCGGCGCTGGCGGCGCGGGGCGGGGCGGGGCGGGGCGGGGCCGCACAGCGTCGCGGCGTACTCGATGCCGAGCTGGAAGTCCTCGGGGAGGGGCCCGGGGGCGAGCGCCCGCGCCGCCGCCGCCGCGTACGGGTGGCAGAGGCGCGCCACCCTCGCCACGCCCACGAACTGGAGCAAGTTCAGCAGCCCGTAGAGCACCTGCCGGCCCGTCGCGCCCAGCGCCCCAGAGGGCCCCGGCGCGAGGCGCCCGGGAGGCCTGCCTGAACGGCGGCGGGGGCGGCCTCGACGTCGATGTCCTGGAAGCGGTCCAGAGCCATCCATGCGAACGCATCTGCGCGCCCCGAGTCAACCCCGCTGCGCGCCCCGCGGCGCCGGCCTGGGCGCGCAGGCGGTCCCGAAGCTCGTCAGGACGATGTCCGCGAGCGTTTCACGCGGCGGCGGCCACGGAACCGCCGCCGCAGCCGCGCCATCCCCGGTACCGTCGCCCCAGCTTGCACCGTCATCCCCGCCGCCGCCGCCGCCGCGACCGCCGCCGGCGCCGCCGCCGTCGCCCCGCCCACCGCGGCCGCGGCGGCCTCCCGCGTTCTCGAACGGCGCGACCCCGCGCTCGTTCCGCCTGAGCGCGCGACAGTGCAGACGGAGGTCAGCGCTACAGTCTGTCCCGGCTGCGCGACACCTGCAGGGCCGAACCTCGCGCCGCCGGCGCCCCGCGGCCGGCCGCCAAACCTCGCACCGCGGAAGGTGGGGCGGTGATCCACAGTCCCGCCCTGGCGATGGAACCCCGGTCTAGGTCGAGAGTGAAAGAACGCCGAGATGAAGAACCCGCTGCGCTCGGCGTCGGCGCCGGCGCCGCGCTCGACCTCCCGCCGTGGTCGGCGCGAGGGCAGCGATTCTGTCGGCTCTATAACCTCATACTGAGGCAGCGGAACCCCGCGGCGGCATCGCGGCGGCCTGAGGGGCGCCGGGGAAGAGAGGAACGCCATCCCGCAAATACATCCGTTCCGGAGCCGAACCCGCGATTCCTTACTGGCGGCGCGATCATGGTCCGCGCGCTCCCGGGCATCCCGCTCCCGCCCCGCTGACGGCTATCGCGCAGACGAGCTTCGTGCTCTTCGAGAGCGCGTCGGGCTATGCGCTCTTCGAGCAGACCGACACCGATGAGATCGGGCAGCTCGCCGACAAGCTCCAGAACTCCGTCGTGGATCTGGAGCGTTTCAGCCAGATCGTGAGGCTGAAGGCGTTCATGCCGTTCTCGTCCGCCGAGAACGCGTTGGAGAACATCCGCGCGGTGAACGAGGGTGCGCCCGATGCGTGCCCCGACGCTCTGGGGGCACCTCTATCTTGCATACCTACCCGCGAGGATCGCGCGGCATGAGCGCGCGGCAGCTGTCCCCCAATTCGCCGCGTGCTGATCGCCCCCGCCGATCGCCTTGCTCGCAGGCACTGTGCACGAGACGCTGAAGAACTTCTTGGAGATGAATCTGCCGAAGGCTAAGCCCGGAAAGAAGAGCAAGTGCATGCTGGGCGTGATCGACTCGAAGCTGGGTGGGTCTCGCGAGCCGCGCTAGCAACCGCCGCCCGCGGCCGGCCCCGCCGACCCGCCGAGCAGCGAGCACGATCGCCGAGGAGCTAAGCATTCCGTGCGAGTCGAACGACACCGTGCTGGAGATCAGCCGCGGCATCCGGCTGCACTTCAGGTGCGGCGGTCGATGCTCCTCGTGGCCGCGCCGCCGACGCGGGGCCGGCGGGCAGCCGGTTCGTGTCGGAGCTGAAGGACGGGGACCTGGAGAAGACACAGCTCGGGCTGGCGCACAACTACTCGCGTAGCAAGGTCAAGTTCAACGTCAACAAGGTCGACAACATGATCATCCAGGCGCGCCGGCCGGCCCCTCCTTCCTCTCCTCCTCCTCTCACGCGCCCGCCGTGCAGGCCATCGCGCTGCTGGACCAGCTCGACAAGGACCTCAACACCTTCTGCATGCGCATTCGGTCCGCCGCCTTCCCGCCGGGCGCGGCCGCGGCGGGGCCTCACCCTCCCTCGCGGCAGCGAGTGGTACTCGTGGCACTTCCCCGAGCTCGTGAAGATCGTCAGCGACAACTACGTGTACGCCCGCCCCCGCCCCGCCGGCGGCCGGCGGCGCCCGTGGCCGACCGGCTGGCCGGCGGGGGTGTCCTCGCAGGTACGCCAAGCTGGCGGCGTTCATCAAGGCGCGCAACACGCTCAGCGAGGAGAGCATCCCCGGCATCATCGAGATCGTCGACGACGAGGTGCCCCCGCGCCTCGCGCCTCGTAGCGGAAGCGGAGGCGGCGGGGCTCACGCGGGGCGGGGGCCTGCGGATCGCAGGAGAAGGCCAAGGCCATCGTGGACGCCGCGAAGACCTCCATGGGCACCGACATCTCCGAGGTCCCCCCCCCCCGCGCCACCAGCCGCCCCCGCCCCCGCCCCGCCCGGCCCGAGCCGGGGGGCGCAGCTGGACATGCAGAACATCGAGGCGTTCGCGGGGCGGGTGGCGAGCCTCTCCGAGTACCGCAAGAACCTCTTCGCCTACCTCCAGTCCAAGATGAAGGCCGTGCGCGCCGCCCCCCGCCGGCCCGCGGCCCCCGGCGCCCTGCCTCACGCCCCGCCCCAGGTCGCGCCGAACCTCTCGACGCTCATCGGCGAGCTCGTGGGCGCCCGCCTCATCGCGCACGCCGGCTCCCTCACCAGGCACCCCGCCCCGCCCGCCCCGCCCCGCCCCGCCTTCGCCTCCCCGCCCTGACCTCCCCCGGCCAGCCTCGCCAAGTACCCCGCCTCGACGGTGCAGATCCTCGGCGCCGAGAAGGCCCTCTTCCGGTGCCGCCCCGCCCCGCGCGGCCCCGCGAACACGCCCCGCGGCGGCCCCTGAGCCTGCTGCAGGGCGCTGAAGACGAAGGGCAACACGCCGAAGTACGGCCTCATCTTCCACTCCTCCTTCATCGGCCGCGCCGCCGCCCGCAACAAGGGCCGCATCTCCCGGTGCGCTGCGCCGCGCCGCACCGGCCGCGTGGTTCTGGAGGGGGGCGGTGCGCTGAGGGTGCGGGCGGGGCAGGTACCTGGCGAACAAGTGCTCGATCGCGTCGCGGATCGACTGCTTCACGGAGAAGGGCGGGACGACGCGGTTCGGGGAGAAGCTGCGGGACCAGGTGGAGGAGCGCCTCAAGTTCTACGAGACGGGCGTCGCCCCGAAGAAGAACATCGAGGTCATGCGCGAGGTCATCGACGAGCTCCGCGCCGAGGGCTTTGACGTCGACGGCGGTCCGCCCCGCCCCGCCCGCCCCGCCGCCGGCTTCCGCTGACCGTCGGCGCCCCTCGTCGTCGCGCAGACGCCGAGAAGAAGAAGAAAAAGAAGAAGAAGTCGACGGCGGCGGCCGAGGAGGAGGCGGCGGCGGCGGAGGAGCCCCCCAAGAAAAAGGCCCGCCCTGCCCCGCCCCCGAAACGCCCCGAGCCTGCCTCCCCCTCTCCTTCCTTTTTTGACTCGGCCGGCGCAAGCAGAAGAAGGCGGCGGCGGTGGAGGAGGCATCGGCCGGCGAGGAGGAGAAGCCTAAGAAGAAGGCGCGCTCTCCCCTGCAGATTCGATCGCCCGCGCGACCCGCCCCTGACCGCGCCGGCCGCGCAGAAGAAGAAGGCAGCGGCAGAATAGCCGGCGCCTCCGCCCCGGGGCGCACTGTACATGTCCCTCGCGCCGCCCCCGCACAGGTAGGCAGGACTAGACTAGGGCTCTGTTGGTGATCGTATGCTTTCCTCTTTCCGCCGCGCGGACAGTTACAGCGCTGGCTGCACGCCGCAGCGTGGACTGCGAATGCATGCATGCACCTGCGAAGTGCAGCCAAAAGAGCCCGCGCCCCGCGACAGTCGGATCGGACGGCACCGCTCGGCTCAGCTCTGCAGCTCGGCTGGAGCCGGTGTGCACGCGCGCCGCGGCGCGCGCGCAAGCAGGATTTCTCTCCTTCCGATGGCCGGCAAGCGCTAGCGAGTTGAATTGCTCAAACATCGGGCTCTTAAGCATTGTTTGCGGGCTGGGTGTGGCCTAGCGACGTCAAGCCGGGCACGCGCATGCGCAGCAGCTCCGAGGTTCCGGATGCCGGCGCTGAAACTGCGCCGGGGCATGCGCGCGACGGGAAAGCGAAAGCAAACCTGCACCAGAATGCGTAAACACGCACCGGGACGCTGGCACTGGCTTCGGAGCCGAGGTCACGGCAACCCGGTGGCCAGAGCGCAGCCGTCCTCGCGATCCAGCGCCCACGCACGGCCGATCGACATCGCGCCGACTCTTTCACGCATAGTAAGCCGGGCAGCCGCAGTAGTAGGGCTGCGCGCAACGCGCTGGCACAGAACGGGGGGCGCGTACGCGGCGGCTCCGGGCGGCCCTCCTCGCGATTAGGCTGGAGCAGGCCTTGCGCTGGACGCTTCGTTGGTGTTTATTCAACCTGAGAGTGGCATTCGCATTGCCTGATCGCCCTCTCCCACCTCTGTTTGACGAACGAGTTGCCGATCGCGACGTGTCTGGATGCCCCGTGGGCCGCCAAGCTTATAAATTTTCCCCTGAAGTTGAACCGGCAAGTCTTGGAAAACCTAGACTGCGCAACTATAGTATCACAATATCCCGTGATGAAGATACGGCATGGAGGCTGAGGCGACTGCCTTCGGGGAGTTGCCCTCAATGCCTGAAAGCCCCAGATAACTTGAGCGGGCCTTAAATTTGAACCCTTCAATTAATGAAAATGCAAGCTTTAAGGCTTCCGCTTCCGCTTGTGCGAGCGCACGGGCTTGTCGCCGCCCGCGTCTGCGGAGTGCGTCCGCGGCCCTGGCTGCTGCTTGCGCTTGTGCTCTCGCACGCGAGGCATGTCGCGTACCATGGCGGCGCAGTCCACAGGCTGCATAACGAAGCGCGCGAAGCGCTCGGCGGCCTCCGTTGGGAAGCCCTGCTGCCAGATCGACGACAGGCTGTAGGGCGGGAATTCCCCGAAGTAGCGGGCGAACTTGCGAGCGAACGCCGCATGGTCGGTCATGGTCGGTATATATACGTATACCCTCCCCGAGCGGGCATGCGAATGCAAGTTCAAACACGAAAAACGAACGAAAAAGAGGGCGAAGCCTTGAAGAGAACTGCAAGCTATGCCACACTTTGGCGAATATTAATTCTCTGCGGCTGATCATGAGGCTCGGACCCCGGAGTGGCCAGTGGCGTTTCGAGCGGCCATGATGAACGATTGCAAAAGATCTAGAAGGGCACAGCACATGGTAGCTGTAGGGCGGGGAATCAACGGAGCCCGGCAGCACGCCGTGCGGCCCGCCGGACCTGCTGCTCCTCGAAAGCGCGCATCTGAGCCTGTGCAAGGGGCTCAGAGGCGAGCTTTGGGACTCCGGAGGGAGCGCCTGGGCCGGGCCCGGGGCAAGTCAAAGGCGTACCTCGAGCTGGCGCCGCTCGGAGGCCGTCAGGCCGAGCTCGTCCCGGGGCGCCCCCCCAAGCTCCCCCGCGGGAGGCGCCACAGTGGGGGCCGGCTCCTCGCTGGCCCCGGGCAAGGGCGCCTCCGTGCGGGCGCGCCGCGTTGGGGGCGGCTGGGCCCCCTCCGCCGTGTCCCCGGACGAGGTGGAGGCCTCTGCGAGGGAGGGGGCCGGCCCCCCATCCGACACCTCCCCCTCTCCCTCCTCCTCGCCCTCGCGCCTCCGCTTCTGCCCGCCGCCGGCCGCCGCCTCCGCCGCCGTCGCGAGCCGCGCGGCCCGCTTCTTGGGGGGCGTCAGGGGCGCCTCGCCCTGGCCCTGGGCGGTCCGGATCCCCACGGAGATCTAGAGGGCGGCTGGCCCATTGGGCGTCGCGATCGGGGGCCTCGCCGGGGCCACCACGCGTACGTGCACGGGCGTCGCGATCGGCAGCTGCGCGCGGAGAGGAGCAGGGAGCAGGTTGCAATTGCGACGCGTCATTGTGTACGGCCACCGGGGCACGTGCACATCGTTCTCCTCCCCCGGCCCGGCCTGCCCCCCCGTTCCCCACGCACCTTCCGCTTTATAATTAGGTATATATACCCACCCGATCGCGATGCGCGGCTGCAGCTGCAGGCGATCGCAGGCAGCAGATGGGCCGGGGGCGCCCTTGGCCGGTCATGATCACGAGGAGAATGGCCGGGAGTTTGAGAGCTCGAGGGGCGGGCGGGCGGGGGGGGGGGGGGGGGGGGGGCCGGGGGCCGAGGGGGGGACGGGGGGGAGGAAGGAAGGGGGCGGGGGGGGGGGGGGGGGGAAGGAAGGGGGGGGGGAAGGAAGGGTCCGGGGGAAGGGCTGCTTGTCCGAGCTTCTTGCAATTGTACGAGGGGCACGGTGCGCGCCCGCCGGAGGCCTAGGTCGAGGGGCGGTGCCGGAGGTCGCGATCGAGGGCCGGGGCGGCGCCGGCGGGCGGCGAGGGCCGGCGTGGAGGATCCGGAGGAGCCCGGCGAGCTCGAGGGGGGCCCGGCGGCCGGGATGCGGCTTCTTGGGCGGCATGCGCAGCTTGGAGGCCCCCCGGGATGCAGGCGGCAGGGCGAGCTCAAGGGGGGCGCGGGCCTTGGGGCGGGGGGCCTAGGCGAGCGCAGCTGGCGGGGCGGGCACGTGCACCGGAGCGGATCCGGAGGCAGGGGCGGGGATCCGGAGGCCAAGGGCCTTGCAATATCGATGAAGCATGTGCAGGGGCGGGAGATCTAGATCTAGATCTAGATCTAGAGGTGGAGGCAGGGGCAGGGGCGGGGGCGGGCGCGAGATCTAGAGACTGGGTCGGGCTTGCGGCCGCCGCGGGGACCGCGCGCGGCGCCGGCCAGCACATGCATGTGGGCGGAGAAGGATCCCGAGATCTAGACGGCGGAGGTGGTGGGCGATCGCGAGGAGGCAGCGGGGCCGGCCGCGGGGCGGGGGCGAAGGATTCGGAGCGGCAGGGGACGGGCCGGGCCCGCGCGGGGGCTTTCGAGCTCGGGCCTGCCAGCTGCAGCTGCCGCAGTGCAGGCCCTGAGGCCGCCGGGCTGGGGGTGGCGGAGCGCCGCGGCGGGTCGGTCCTCAGGGCCAAGACGCTTCGTTGGTGTTTATTCAACCTGAGAGTGGCATTCGCATTGCCTGATCGCCCTCTCCCACCTCTGTTTGACGAACGAGTTGCCGATCGCGACGTGTCTGGATGCCCCGTGGGCCGCCAAGCTTATAAATTTTCCCCTGAAGTTGAACCGGCAAGTCTTGGAAAACCTAGACTGCGCAACTATAGTATCACAATATCCCGTGATGAAGATACGGCATGGAGGCTGAGGCGACTGCCTTCGGGGAGTTGCCCTCAATGCCTGAAAGCCCCAGATAACTTGAGCGGGCCTTAAATTTGAACCCTTCAATTAATGAAAATGCAAGCTTTAAGGCTTCCGCTTCCGCTTGTGCGAGCGCACGGGCTTGTCGCCGCCCGCGTCTGCGGAGTGCGTCCGCGGCCCTGGCTGCTGCTTGCGCTTGTGCTCTCGCACGCGAGGCATGTCGCGTACCATGGCGGCGCAGTCCACAGGCTGCATAACGAAGCGCGCGAAGCGCTCGGCGGCCTCCGTTGGGAAGCCCTGCTGCCAGATCGACGACAGGCTGTAGGGCGGGAATTCCCCGAAGTAGCGGGCGAACTTGCGAGCGAACGCCGCATGGTCGGTCATGGTCGGTATATATACGTATACCCTCCCCGAGCGGGCATGCGAATGCAAGTTCAAACACGAAAAACGAACGAAAAAGAGGGCGAAGCCTTGAAGAGAACTGCAAGCTATGCCACACTTTGGCGAATATTAATTCTCTGCGGCTGATCATGAGGCTCGGACCCCGGAGTGGCCAGTGGCGTTTCGAGCGGCCATGATGAACGATTGCAAAAGATCTAGAAGGGCACAGCACATGGTAGCTGTAGGGCGGGGAATCAACGGAGCCCGGCAGCACGCCGTGCGGCCCGCCGGACCTGCTGCTCCTCGAAAGCGCGCATCTGAGCCTGTGCAAGGGGCTCAGAGGCGAGCTTTGGGACTCCGGAGGGAGCGCCTGGGCCGGGCCCGGGGCAAGTCAAAGGCGTACCTCGAGCTGGCGCCGCTCGGAGGCCGTCAGGCCGAGCTCGTCCCGGGGCGCCCCCCCAAGCTCCCCCGCGGGAGGCGCCACAGTGGGGGCCGGCTCCTCGCTGGCCCCGGGCAAGGGCGCCTCCGTGCGGGCGCGCCGCGTTGGGGGCGGCTGGGCCCCCTCCGCCGTGTCCCCGGACGAGGTGGAGGCCTCTGCGAGGGAGGGGGCCGGCCCCCCATCCGACACCTCCCCCTCTCCCTCCTCCTCGCCCTCGCGCCTCCGCTTCTGCCCGCCGCCGGCCGCCGCCTCCGCCGCCGTCGCGAGCCGCGCGGCCCGCTTCTTGGGGGGCGTCAGGGGCGCCTCGCCCTGGCCCTGAGCGGTCCCCGCGGCCGCGGAGCCAGCGTCGGAGAGGGCGGCTGGGGCGTCGGGGGCCTCGCCGGGGCCGCCGCGGGCGTCGGCGGCGGCTGAGAGGAGCAGGGAGCAGGCTGCGACGGCCACGTCGTCCTCCTCCCCGGCCGCCTCCTCCGCCCCGCCCCCCCCGCGCGCCTTCCGCTTTCCCCGCCCGCCGCCGCCGACGACGCCGTTGACGGGGGCACTGCCGTTGGCCATGGCAGGTGCGCCGCCACCCGACCCGGAGAGGGCCGGGGCGGGGGTGGATGCGGACGCGGAGGTGGTAGAGGGGCGAGCGGGGAGGCCGAGGGCCTTGCGGAAGGCGGCGGGGGAGAAGATGGTCGAGAAGCAGATGGGGGCGCCCTTGAGGAGGATGGCGGGGAAGGGGGGCAGCCGGACCGCGGAGGGCGCTCCGGGGCGCCCCAGCTGCAGCTGCTTGTCCGCGACCGAGGGGCGCGGGGCGCGTCCACCGGAGGTCGAGGGGCGGCGGGCGGCGGGGGCCGGCGTGGGGGGGGAGCCCGGCGAGGGGGGCGGCTTCTTGGCCGCCGGCTTGGGAGCCGCCCGGGGTGCGGGCGGAGGGGCGAGGGGGCGGGGGCCTTCGGGGCGGGGCGCCGCTGCGGCCGCTCCGAGGCGAGCGCAGCTGGCGGGGCGGGCGCGGGAGCCGATGGAGCGGCGGCGGGAGAGGCGGAGGCAGGGGCTGGGGTGGGCGCGAGGGCCGGGGTCGGGCTTGCGGCCGCCGCGGGGCCGCAGCCGGCGCGGGGCGGAGGAGGAGGCGGCGGGGGCGGGGCGGGGCGGGAGCGGGAGCGGCGGGGCCGGGGCGGGGCCCTGGGGGTTGCGGGGCGGGGCGGGCCTTCTTGGAGGCGGGCGGGGGCGGCAGGCGGCGCAGCGGCAGACGCCGACGCAGGCGGGGCAGGTCCAGTCGGCGCGCTCCACCTTGCGCAGGCTGATCCCGTGCTTCGCCTGGAGGCAGCGCCCGCAGAAGCGCCGCCCGCACCCCGGCGTGGAGCAGAGCACCGACGAGGCCGCCCGCTGCGCCTCCTGCGAGCCGGGGCCCAGGCGCCCCAGGCACGCGTGGCACTGCTGCTGGCCCCCGGCCGGCGGCAGCGCCGACGAGGAGGGCGTCGCCAGGGGGCCGCCCCGCCGGCTCGCCCCGCGGGGCGGCGGGGCCGGCGGGAGGCCCGGGGCTGCCGCGGCGGCTTCACGACGGAGAACGGGCTGAAGTCCTCCTGCGGGGGCATGGCAGCCGGGGGCGGCGGGAGGATGGGGCCGGTGTAGGGGGGCGGGCGGCGCGGTTGGCGCGGCGCTCGCGGCGCTCGGCGTCGCGCTGGCGGCGGCGCTCGCGGCGGCGGGCGCGGCGCTCGTTGTCGCGCTCGCGGGCGGCGGCGTCCTCGTAGTCGCTCCCGCCCTCGTCGCTCCACGCCACGAGGCCCAGCGAGGGCGACGCCCGCCGCTTCTCCTCCTTCCCGTGCCGGTGCCGGTGCCGCTCCCGATCCTTCTCGCTCCGCCGCTGCCGCTCGCGGGCCTCGCGGTCGGCCCCCTTGGAGGAGGAGGAGGAGGAGGGGCGCCGGTTCTTCTCCAGCGCCTCCCGCCGCTCCGCCGAGCGCCGCCGATCCCGCTCCCGCTCCCGCTCCCGCCGCCGCGCCCGCCGCTCCTCCTCCTTCTCCCGCTGCTCGCGCCGCCCGTCCCGCGAGGCGCCCGGGGCGGGGGGCGGCCGGGGCGCGTCCAGCACGAAGGGCATCCGCACAGAGGCCTCCGGCATGAAGAGCCGCCCCACCGACGGCGCCGCCTCCTGCGCGGCCGCCGGGCGCGCGTTAGCCGGGGCGCGGGGCGGGCTGCGTGCGGCAGGCGGGGCGGGGCCGGCGCACGTCGACGACGGCCTGGAGGCCGGCGAGGAGGGCGCGGTGGCCGCGGATGGCGGTGCGCGCGAGGAAGAGGCCCCGCTGCCTCGCGCCCTCCCTGTACCCCGCGTTCGACGGGTTCACGTCCATCACCGCGTCCGCCGTCTGGCGGCGGCGGCGGGGTCAGCAGTTGCGCGGGGAGGGCGCGGCGGCGGGGGGCGGGGGGGCACCCGCTGGGTGGCCTTGACGAGGCGCTCCTTGATCTTCCAGAGGGAGGAGCCGAGGGGCTTGCGGGCCTGGCGCCGCGCCGAGAGCAGCGCGGCGAGCTCCCGCGAGAGCCCGTCCTCGCCCTCCGCCCGCCGACACCCTCCGCCCCCGCCCCCAGCTGCCCCAGCAGCGCCGCCGCCGCCGACGCCGGCCGCTGCGGCGCCGGCGTCTCCGCCGAGGGGCGGGCGCCGAGCCAGAGGCGGCAGTTGGGGGCCCCGCAGAGGCAGCGCTCGCGCCGCTCCCCCGGCGGCACCCGGTCGAAGTTGTACTCGATCGAGACCTGCGGCCGCGCTCGCCGCGAGAGGGCGGCGCGGGGGGCCGGGCGCTCGCACCTCGACGCCGGGCTGCATGTCCTCCAGCGCGAACACCGCCAGCCGCGTCTCCCCGTTCACCCGCCTGCGCCCCGCGGCCTCGGGAGGCGGCCCGCGGGGCATCCGCCGCGCGAGGGCGGGCGGGCGCACCACGGCTGCGCGACGCACGTCGGCTTGCACGAGTGGTTGATGAAGCGCGCGTTGTTCCCCTGCGCGCCGCGGGGCGAGGGTCAGGGGCGGGAGCAGAAGAGGCGGGGGAGGCGGGGGGCGGCGGGGGCGCCTTGATGGTGGCGTCGATGACCTCGTTGCCCTCCAGGGCGAAGTAGAACGCTTTCATGCTCTGCGGGGCCCCTCGGCGGGGGCGAGGGGGGGAGGGCGGGGGGCAGCAAGGGGACCGACCTCGCGGGAGTACTCGAGGAGGCGCGTCGCCGCCGCCTCGTCGGGGATCACCTGGCCCGGCGTCAGGGAGGAAGGAAGGGAAAGGAAGGGAAAGGAAGCGGGCGCGCCTCGCCGACAAACTCGATGACGAGGTCGCCGGCGGGGACGTAGTCGGTGACGCGCAGGCCGAAGCCGCGCCCGTCCGTCGTCAGGAAGACGTCCGTCTTGGCCCAGCGCCGCTGCTGGATCTGCGTGTTGCGGCAGTGCTCGCCCACCCGGCAGTAGCCCAGCGTGCACTCCACGTTCAGCATCCTGCCGCCGCCGCCCGCGGTCAGAGCAGGCGAGCGGGAGCAGCCGGTGCGGGGAGGGAGTGGCGGGCCTGTTGATGCAGGACTCGTCGTGGCACTCGGAGACGCCCTGGATGTAGACGCAGTCGCACACTGGCACCTCGTCCCGCTTCCAGCACCGCTCCTCCCGCTCAACGTACACGTCTGCGCGCCCGCCGGCGCCGCTCAGCCGGCGAGGGAGGGGCGCGAGGAGGGCGGGGCGGACTGCGCTTGAGGCGCTTGAAGTAGGGGAGGGGGATGCGCTCCTGGTTGAGGATGCCGAGGCGCGCCCGCTCCGCGTGCTCCGACTTGGCCCGGAAGTACCGCTCCGCTGCGCCCCGCGTCGGCGGGCACGCCGCGGGGCGGGGCCTGGGGCGAGCGCTCAGGCCGGCGCCGCACCCCGCAGGTCGAAGTCGGAGCGGTCCGGGATGCGGAACGGGAGGCGGCGCAGGCGCTCGAGGGGCGGCGGCGCGGCCCGCCCCTTCTTGCGCACGACCGTCGAGCCCTGCAGGAAGGCGGGGAGGGCGCCCCCCGCGACGACCGCCGCCCGCAGCGACTCCGGCACCACGAAGCGCGGCGCCCCGGCACCGGCCGCCGCCGCGTCGGCCGTGGCGCCGCCGGCCTCGAAGAGCGCCGAGTGGGGCCCGAGGAGCTCCCCCTCGGCGAAGCGGACGGCGCGGCGCGGGGCCGGCGGCGAAGCGGGGGCCCCTCCGCAGGAGGCGGTGGCGACGGCGCGGCGGTCGAGGAGGCGCCGTCCTCGCCGGGCGGGCCCCGGCCTCGTCGTCCTCCTCCTCCTCCCAGCGCCGCAGGGGCCCGATGGCGGCCGTCGCCTCCTCCGCGTCGCTCTCCGACTCCGAGTCCGACTGGCGCGGCACGTACGCCGGCGAGCCTCCGGGCCGCCGCCGCACCACGTGCGCCGTCGCCGGCCCGCCCCCGGCGCGCAGGGCCGCCACCTGCTCGCCCCTCAGCGAGGCCCGAGGGTGGAAGGCGGCGTGCGCGGGGCCGGCCTCCTGCACGATGATGGCGGCGCGCTCGGCGCTGGCGGCGTCCTCCTCCGTGTCGGGGCGCAGGTCCTGCACCTCGCCGTCCTCGCGGTCCGAGGCAGAGGCGGCCGGCGAGGGCGAGCGGGACCGCGAGGAGGACGAGCGCGAGGAGCGGGACGAGGACCGCGAGGATCCCGAGGATCGCGAGGACGGTGAGCCGGAGCCCGAACCAGAGCGCGAAGAGGAGCGCGACGCCCGAGACTCCGATCGCCCGCGCCACCGCTCCACGTCCCCGTCGCTCTCCGACTCATTCCCATCCTCCTCTCCGCCCCGCCCGCGCGCTTTTCGCTCTTGGCCGTTCATCTTTGAAGTTCCCGACTCGCGCGAATCACCGTCTTCCTTTCCTTCTCCTTTTGACTGGTCGGCTTGCCCATCGGCTGCAAGAAGTCAGGACCATGAGCGACACTTCAAGTTCATCAGTAACTGAATACTTTCGTCGGAGCGACTGCTTGATGCCGATGGTGGGCTCGCATCCACTCTTCTCCTTGAATCCTCGACCATGGCTGGCGAAGGATTCATGAGCTGAACACGTGCTGCAAAGCGCTAAAAGGAAGAAACCTGTCATGCGCACCTTTGGACGCTGAAGGCAGAAAGGCAGATGGGCGCGCCGCACGAAGCGGGAATTCAGCGGGCCCTGCGGCCGCGGACGAGGTTCAAACAGTAAGTACGCACGAACCGTACAAGTACGCACGAACCGTACAACCCGAGTCGCAGTGGCCGACCCTAAGGCCTTGAGAGAGCGATGCGCTTGAGTGCGAATCTCGGCAGCTAAACAACAGTCCACCAGAAAGCGTTGCTTGCTGGTCAAACCAGCAGGCGAAATCCGCTTCGACTAGCTCAACGCGAGGGCGTCGCGCGCTTCCTCAGCCCGACGACTCGCGGACAGAGGCACGTGCCGTCGCGCTAGCCTAGCTAGGGCTCAGAAGTGGCACGGCTGGCGCTACCGCCAACCTTGAGCAACCTCTACCCCGTCTTGCCTCAACTGTACCCCAGACAAAGTCGCCCCCACCAGAAACAGAGCCAAGTTCGTTGGCCAAGTTTGCTTTGCGACGTTTTGCAGCGAGATCAGATCGCATCGATGCCCTGAGCGAGGTAGCGGACATGTAGCCTCGTCGACCAGCGCGGTCGGTTCGGGCGAGATCTCCATTGAGAGAGATTGCCTTCGTCATTGAGATCGCCTTCTCGTCTCGCATACGGAAGAGCACCAGCATAAGCTCATCGTCATGCGAAAGGCACAAGCGCGCGATCCTCTTCACGTTTTGGGCGAGAAGAGACGATCGGAGGAGGAGCTCGCGCCATCCCTTCTGTGCATCGCTACAGGTCATCGCAAGTTCCGAGGACGACCTCGTTCGCCTTCGGGATTTGTAGATCCCGGCGAGGGTCTGCCCGAGCAGCAGAATGATATCGATGGAGCAAGCCCGATCGAGGTTGGTCCGGGGCGGGGGCGGGGGCGGGGCGGGGGTGGCGTGGCGGGCGCTGACAAGGCGCAGAGGCAGGATTCGCGGTGCGCGGAGGCGCTGCCCTCGGACGAGGACCTCTCCCTCGACGGCATGGAGTTGGCGCGCCCTCGGCCCCGCTCCCGCCCCGCCGCAGCCGCTCACACACCGCCCCAGAACACGGACGGCAGCGCCGCGCTCGCGGATCAGATCGGGGACCTGCACATCGAGCTGGCGCGCCCCGCCCCGCCCGGGCCGGGCCGGGCGGCGGGGCCTCACACGGGGCGCGCAGGACGAGTCGTGGCTGACGCGCTCGCCGCCGCGCAAGAAGCACGCGCGGACCTCGTTCGGGCCGCCGGGGAGCCCCGTGGTGCGTGGGGCGCGCGGGGGCACGGGGCATGGGGCGGGGCTGACGGCGCGCAGGAGGGCGGCCGGGGCTCGCGGGGCAGCCGCGGGCGACCGACGAGCGTCGTGTGCGAGCCGTCGACGAGCCTGGTGCGGGGGCGGGGGGGCACGCCTGCGCCGGCTGACGGGGCGGGGCAGTCGCCGGTGCGGAGCGCGGGGCGGACTCGCCGCAGGAGGGGGAGGAGGGGCGGGAGTGCGGGGGCGGGGCGCTGGAGGGGGCGATGCGGTGCGACCCGCCGGCGGTGGTGCCGCGCTCGTCCTCGGGCTTCCTGCACCGGCCGAAGCCGACGCGGGCGGGGCTCGCGAGCTCCGTCGGCGCCCGCCGCCGCTCGTGGGGCGGCCCGCCGAGCCCCTCCACCTCCCCACCCCCCTCGGCGCCGTCTCCGAGGGCGCCCTCTGGCCCCCGCTCACCGCCCCCGGCCTCTGCTTCCAGGGCTTCGCCCGCCTCCCCCGGTAGCACTCTCCTTTCGACCGCAAGACATTTCTCGCCAGCGGGACGATCTGTTTTAAGCCCAGAGCGGCCGTGCTGCTCCCTGGGACTGTAAGATATCGACAGCATAAGGGCTATTTTGTGCCTGGACCCCCCAGCGTTTCTCGGCCCGTCCCGGTGCTGTTCGCCGCTTCCTGCGGTTTGTCAAGGGCCGGCAGGCAGGCGTCTAGTTTAACTAACAGTTTTGCTTAGCGGCTCCCCGACCTTCAGCTTTGCCCCTAGTCGATTGAATTTTCTGTCAACCGAAATGCTCTTGTACAGTCGCAGTGTGTATAGCATTCGTTGCATGCATTCTTTTTGAGAGCCGTCATTTTCAAGTGTAGCCAATCGATGACTCGACTAATTCAGTCACTGAGTTCCCCTCTTAAGATAGTGGATTCCAGGTTTTAGAGGTTATTATCCAGCGGCCTCTATCATGTATCGAGTGAATCATATTCCGTGCCGCAGTGCGCCGAGAACCGTGGCACTTCGAATTCATACTACCGGGACATGCGCGCCGTGGGGCGACTCGGCAAGGCTAGCTACAGGCGCGCCCCCATTAGCCCTGCCAATTTCGGAAACCCAGATCACCGAGCGAAATTCCGGTCGGATTCAAACCCGAGACATTCAGCAAACCACGATACCCCACAAGATCCAGTCGCGGCATGCAGTTTCTATGTCATGTCCGCCAATCCTTGGACACAGCCATTTTTAGCGTCCTGACTCCCCTAAGGAGATCGTTCTCTCGAGGGCGTCGCGCGAAATCGATTTTCCGACGTGGATCGAATCCGGTACTCAAACCCCGAACCTTCGATCGCGAAGTCAGAGAGTGGGACCTGGTCCCGCCCGGTCCCGCGACAAAAGCGCATCAGACGCGCGCCAGAGCGATGCAGAACGACAATCCAGAGCGGGCGCATTGCGGCAAGCTCGAAATCGACCGCCGCGGACGCTCCAGTGCAGAGAGTCGACCGAAAGTTTGATCCAGCCGGTCCCAGCTGGTCCCGCCCGGTCCTGCGACGCGCGCAATCCATGCGCATAGGCTTAGCAAGGACAGCGCACTCCCGAAATTCAGTTTTCGGAGCCGGAACGTTAACAGTGCAGGAAGGTGACCAATGGTAAGAATTCGATCCTTCACAGACCCGAGCAACTTTCCGCGCGCCCACGCCACGGCGCGCGCGCAGAGCAGTAGCATATGCATTTGAGATGTAGAAGAAGCATTCCGCACGCTTTGTAGACGCGCCGGGCGCGAAGACCCAGCCTTTTCGCTCGACCCAAATTAAAAACCTCCACTCAGAAAATTAAAGAGCTCGAGCCCTCGAGAATTATTTTCTTCCCTCAAGCTCGAACCTCCCCTCAGAAAAGAGCTCGAAAATTAAAATCTTCCCTCAAGCTTTTAAGCCTTGAAGCTCGAACCTCCGGGCCCCTCAGGGAAATTTGAATCAGCCGGTCCTAGGCCTGGCCATGGCGATCGCGAGCTCGAGCCTCCATCAACCATGGCCAGCTAGGATCCACCCGACAGACAAGATTGGATCCTGCCCTCTCCTAGGCCTCTCCTCTCCTCTCCTCTCCTCTCCTCTCCTCTCCTCTCCTCTCCTCTCCTCTCCTCTGCGTCTTCACGTTGTTCGCGATCGACAAAGATCTCCGCGCGTGGGGGTGCGTCGCGCTCGCGGCCGGTCCTCCGCTCCTGACGGCCGCGGTCCCGGGCTGCAGCTGGTCGCAGAGGTCATCCGAAAATGTCATCCGAAAATCGTATCGACCCGCGCCTCGCCCGTTCCATGCCATCCGAAAATCGTATCGTTGCTGTTGTCCCATGGCCACGTGCGTTTCAAGTTTCTTTCTCGAGATCAGGCGTATACGTAGGCGCGTGTGCCTGAGCGGGTCCGATTCGCAGCAGCTCCGGATTCGCACAGCTCCGCAGCAGCAGCGCCAGCGCCGCTTGATCCCGGGTATTCAACAACGAGCAACACAGAGGCACAACACAGGTGCCGCGCGCGTAAGAAAGGTACGCTATATCGAAGCGACGAATTCGAACCGAAGCGATCGTGAAGCCGTCAGCTTACTGCGCCCAGAGAAACAAGCGCGCCAGGAACAAGAAGCACGTGAAGAATATGCACGCCAAGAGGACGCGCGTCAACAAAAAGCGCGGCAAGAGGAGAAGAAAAAGCACGAAGAAGAAGAGCAAGCCCGAGCTGCTTCCTACATCGCATTTAAATGCCCCTGGAGAGAAAGTGCATGCGCATTAATTACATGCATATGACAGCCTCTCAAATCCAAAATATTAATTGACATGTTCGCGCAGCGCTGCCGATAGGTAATTATAAGCTGCTGATTATGAGCGCTGCATCATAGGTGAGCGCGGCCCTCGATATTTCTGCTGCGCAGCATTACAGGACAAGTTGCACGTGCTTCCAGGACCCGAGGGCGGTGAACTATGTTGCTGGGGTCGTCGGCAGGACTGGCTCGAGGCCCGTCGGGAGGCTAACTGGCTCGCACGCCATCCGTTGCTGCCTGCACCGGCAACACCGGAAATACATGGTCCGCCAAAGCGACACCGACTCGGTGATTGACATTATATTATCATTGACCGCATGCGCTCATGATCAGAATCGGAACCACCGACCGTCCCGCCGGGCCGCCGGGGCCCATCTCAGTCGGACCACTGCGCCTTCCAGGCCCTCCTATACCCCTGCAGACTGCTCCGCGCAGCTATAGCTATCACTTAGGCGGACACTGTGACAGCAGGCATAGCATTGGCAGGGCTTACCACACGTGAGTGTGGCCTTGTAATATTGACTGACTCGGCGATGTTAATATTAATATTATGCCCATGCGCTGCGCGGCAGTTGCAGAATCTTAAAAAGCTTTCAATTGCAAGCTGAAGTCTAATTTGGAAGTCAACATCATGGCATCCGATCGATGATCTAGTCTAGGCGTGGGCGTAGGCAAGCGGGCTAATTATATAACTAGTACTAGGCTAGCGTTTTGCGCGCGTTCTGCGAATGAATTGACGGATAAGATGGGATGAAAGTACGCTGACAAGCTGACAGTACTAGTTGCTCGGATTTCTGGCCCAGTGGTCATATCATCAACTTGTCAAAGGCTTACTAAGGTAACAGTTCCGACGGTTCCAGCAGCATATATGCATGAGAAGTCAAATCGGAAGTAAAAGAAATCGTCCCGCCGGCGAGAAATGTCTTGCGGTCGAAAGGTGAGGGCTATACAGCTACCGGGGGCCCGGGGAGGCGGGCGAAGCCCTGGAAGCAGAGGCCGGGGGCGGTGAGCGGGGGCCAGAGGGCGCCCTCGGAGACGGCGCCGAGGGGGGGGGGGAGGTGGAGGGGCTCGGCGGGCCGCCCCACGAGCGGCGGCGGGCGCCGACGGAGCTCGCGAGCCCCGCCCGCGTCGGCTTCGGCCGGTGCAGGAAGCCCGAGGACGAGCGCGGCACCACTGCCGGCGGGTCGCACCGCATCGCCCCCTCCAGCGCCCCGCCCCCGCACTCCCGCCCCTCCTCCCCCTCCTGCGCCGAGTCCGCCCCCGCGCTCCGCACCGGCGACTGCCCCGCCCGTCAGCCGGCGCAGGCGTGCCCCCCGCCCCCCGCACCAGGCTCGTCGACGGCTCGCACACGACGCTCGTCGGTCGCCCGCGGCTGCCCCGCGAGCCCCGGCCGCCCTCCTGCGCGCCGTCAGCCCGCCCCATGCCCCGTGCCCCCGCGCGCCCCACGCACCACGGGGCTCCCCGGCGGCCCGAACGAGGTCCGCGCGTGCTTCTTGCGCGGCGGCGAGCGCGTCAGCCACGACTCGTCCTGCGCGCCCCGTGTGAGGCCCCGCCGCCCGGCCCGGCCCGGGCGGGGCGGGGCGCGCCAGCTCGATGTGCAGGTCCCCGATCTGATCCGCGAGCGCGGCGCTGCCGTCCGTGTTCTGGGGCGGTGTGTGAGCGGCTGCGGCGGGGCGGGAGCGGGGCCGAGGGCGCGCCAACTCCATGCCGTCGAGGGAGAGGTCCTCGTCCGAGGGCAGCGCCTCCGCGCACCGCGAATCCTGCCTCTGCGCCTTGTCAGCGCCCGCCACGCCACCCCCGCCCCGCCCCCGCCCCCGCCCCGGACCAACCTCGATCGGGCTCACGCTCTCGTCTCCCGAGTCGTGGCGGGAGCGGCGGGTCGAGCGCCGGCCCGAGGGAGGCCAGCCGCGGCCGCGGCTCCTGCTCAGGAGGGAGGGCGCGAGCTCCTCGTTGCAATTGGGCGTCCCAGGGAGGTGCAGCGCGAGATGCGTCGTCCTCGCCGCCCCACGCCGCCTCACCGCCGCCCTCATGTCGCCAGCCCCGCCCGCGTCACCGTCTCCGCTTCCGCGGGAATTTCGGGACAACAGCTGCAGCTGCAGGCCAGAGGGCAGGTGAAATTGCCAAGCGTGATCCCGCCAAGTTAACGTTTCTCTCACATGGCGGCCGATCCCTTTCGCGTTCTCAAACCCTTGGCTGCAAACGCCACCGCCGCCACACCGTCAGAAGCTTAAATTTGCATGCGAGAGCGAGGCCAGGTCAGTTGCACGGGACCTTCAGCCCACCTTCCGTACTTCGTGCAAACGTTAAACGAGACGTAGTGATTCCCGCCGCAAGGAAGGCCTAGGATAATGGCGACGAAGGCCTAGGAAGGCCTTCACACGCTTCGATCTGCACGCCCTGCCGCCTTTGCCCCGCGCGCGCGGCGAACTAAGCTAAGCTCGAGGCACAGGCCGCACAGCTGCTGCTCGCTGTTGCGCGCGCGCTGAAGTTGGTCGGACGACAGACGGGCGCCGGCGCGCGGGGCTCATGAACCGCTCATTCGCCGAGTCGGTTGGCCATCTGCTGAAGCCCATCTCCAGAACGCAACGGGCATCGAAGCGGCGAGAGATCGGGGAACGAACAGGCTCGGAGATCGGGGTCGATTCGGCGAACGGGGGAAGAGCGTCTGCCGCTGGCGCTGCTGTGCAGGTACATGCCAGTAATAGCACTGTCGCGTGCATCGGCGCGGATGCGTTGTGAATTTGATCGGATCGACTGGGGGGTACATTGCTTTGAACAACCTGTACCCCGTTGAGCAAGTTCAAAAGTCCCGCGCTTTCGCCTCGACCGTCGGACCAGCAGCGAGCACTTCAGACCGATCCAGGCAGCGGCGCAGGCGTTCGTGAGAGTTCGTGCCAGACCCCCAGAACGCTGTCGACTTCCCCTGACCTCGCGTGCCTTTCCAGTTTCAAAAACGCAATGGCGGCCGCTGGCTTTACCGCGCGCAAGTGGGCGGACATGGTCGACGACGATGACAGCCAAGACTGCTTCCCAATGTCCGCGAACGCCTTCCCGATGATCGACGACGACGTGAGCCGCGATGGCGTCGCAATTCCCAAGCACTCCTCCCTCTTCGACCTGGCCGTCGAGCACAGCAACGACGGTGTGAACCTTGCGCTCAAGAAGATCGGCATTGCGAAGGACGCGCCTGGCGCTTCTGTCTTCATGACTTCTTTCCCCCCGTTGACCGCCACCAAGCAAGCTTCAAGCTCGACCGTGCAGCTGAAGGAGATCGACGAGAGCGGCGATTCCGTGGTCATTAAGACCGCGCCCGCGCCGGATGCCACGACTCCGACCCGCAGTGCCGCCAAGCGATCGTACTTCTCGGCGCTCACGGGCCGCAGCCCGTCCCAGCTGCCGACTTCCAGCACACAGAACAGCGCCCAGAAGATGGAGCCGGCTGCGAAGAAAGAGAAGGTTGATCCAGCTCCAGCCCCAGTCCCCGCCGCCCCGGCCACGGAAGCGCCCTCCAAGCCAGGTGCGCATTCGCAATCGGTTTTCATTGAGCCACGTACATCGCTTATCCGGTCGACCGCAGAGGTCGCCCCGACGCCAGCGGCGCAGGAGGAGACGGAGGAAGACAAGCGCGTTCGCCGTGCTCTGCGATTCGGCGGGAACGTGCCAATGCCGAAGCTCAGCGCCAAGCTGCAGAAGGAGACGGACCCGACGCGCCTCCGGCAGCGGCAGAAGCAGATCGACTTGGGCAAGAACACCATCGGCTACCAGAACTACGTGAAGGCAGTCCCGAAGTGCGCGCGCCAACGTTGAGCTCGTCGCCGCTGTGTCTGAGCGGCCGCGCGTGCGCAGGAACAAGCGGCGGCGGACAGACCCGAATACGCCGAACACGCCGGACAAGACGCGGGTGATGCCGAAGCGGCGCTGGGACCAGGAGGTGCGGGCGTGGCGGCGGGCCCTCCACGAGTACGACCCGCCCAAGCCGGAGGGCGCGGCCGCGGACGAGAGCATGGACACGATGGGCGACAGCGGGTCGGAGGAAAGCTCCGAGCCGGCCGGCCCCGTCCTCCCCGCCTGGCGCGACGTCGAGCCCGCCCCGGCGCAGCAGCCGGCCCAAGAGCCGGCCCAGCCCGCCCCCGCGGAGCCTGCCGCCGCCTCCTCTTCCCCCGCCCCCGCCGACGCCTCCTCTCCGGATCCCGATGCGGCTGCCGACGCTCCTCCGGCACCCGCCGCCGACACGTCTGCCCCCGCCGCCGCCCCCGCCTCCTCCTCCGCCGAGGCCTCCGAGGGCCAGGCGAAGGCATAGGCCAGTTTTAGACCACAGATCGATCTCTGTCGAGTCGCGGGCCTCGGTGTATTATTTGGTGCATACCTAGCCGTCTTCAAGTAGCGCAGTTTAGTTTTTAGGTACCGGTGCATATGCATGCGTAGGACAGCCTCATGTCCTCTCCTCATCTACTGACAGGCCTTGATGTCAGGCCTCCCGAAATCATTCGCAAAGAGACGTTGCCGTGAACCAAATACTTGAAGAATACACAGCCGCCGAGCCCGAGGGGGGTTTGCGGTCGATAAATAACTCACATGTACAATGTGTGAGAATAAGCTTAAGATCGAGCGCCGACTTGCCGCCGAGTGGGCGAGCGGCGGGCGCGTCAGCCGCCGCCCCCTCCATCGTCGTCGTCGTCGTCGGAGAGGAGGGACCCGCCCCGCGCGGCTCCCGAGCGGGAGGTGGCGCCCGGCCCGGGCCCGCGCCGCGCCGTGGCGACGCCCTTGAGGGGCGCGCGGGCGGCGAAGGGGAGGGCGGCGAGGCGGCGCGGGCTGGGCGGCTCGCCGTGCGGGTCGGGGATGGCCAGGCCGCGCAGCAGGGCCGCCATCAGGGAGCGGATGCCCGCCGCCACCATCATCTTCATCTTCCCCTCGTCTGGCTCCCGCCTCAGAGGCCACCGCCCCCGCGCGGCGCGAGCTCGAGCGCGCACCGTCCTCCGTCTCTGAAGGCATGCCGGCCCGCGCGTCCGCGCACCGGCAGACACCCTGCGCGGCGGCGGTGAGGGGAGGAGAGAGGGCGGGGGGGGGGGGGGGGGGGGGGGGGGGGGGGGCTGCGCGGGGGCGTGGCGCGCCTCGATGAACTCGTTGAAGTCCATCTGCGTGGAGTCGTCGTCCACCTCCACCGCCACCCGCGACTCCGCCCCCGCCCCCGTCAAGTCCGCCACCTGCCCGCCCCGCCCCTCAAACGAGGCCGACGCGGCGGGGCGGGGGGAGGGCGGGGGGCAGGCGCCTCGTCGCCGAGCTCGGCCTGGGCGAGGGCGAAGGCGTCGCGGACTTGCCGCAGCGTCAGCCCACCCGCCCCGATCAACTCGCCGTCCTCGAAGACCCTGCCCCCGCCCGCTCGCCGGCGCCGGGGAGGGCGAGGAGTATGGGGCTCTGGGGTGGGGGTGAGGCCGCACCGGACGAACTCCTTGAGGTTCAGCTTCTCGTTGTAGGCGGCGCCCTGCTCCCGGCCCCCGAGCCTCAGCCCGCGCAGGGCTGGCGCGGGGGTCGCGCGGGGTGGCGTGGGGTAGGGGGTGGCGGGCGGCAGGGACGTGCGAGCCTGGAGGAGGGTGTCCGTCGCGTCGGCCGCGGCGTACTTCTGGAAGACCTGCAGCCCCGCTCGACGCGCTGCGCAGCGCGGCGCAGTGCGGCGGGGGGGCCCGCCTTGAAGAGCACCCGCCGGTAGCTCCGCACGACCTGCGCGGGGCGAGGGTGAGGGGGCGAAGGGGGCGGGGGCGGGGCGGGCGGGGGGCGGTGCGGGGCGGGGGGCGGGCCTCGTAGACGCCGGGCTCGATGAGGATGCGCCGGAAGAAGTCCTTGTTCTCCTGCCGCGCGTTGGGCAGCACGTCGTGGTTCTGCGCGCAGGGGCGCCCCGCGTCGCCGGCCTCGCCGAGGCGCCGCTGCGGGGCCCGGGGCGGACCAGAAGGTGGCGGAGGCGCATCGCGAGGTCCGGGAACTTGCTCGTGTACTTCAGGAACGAGATGCGGATGAGGCTGCGGGGCGGGGCTCGCGGGGCGGCGCAGCGAGGAGGCACGGGCGGGGCGGGGCGGACGAGGAGAGGAACTCGGAGAGGGTGAAGACGTCCTCCGAGTCCGCCTCCTCCGAGCGCCTGCCCCCGCACGTCAGAGGCGCCGCGGCGGGGCCGGCGAGCCGCCGGCGGAGGGCGGGCGGCGGCGCGCTTCTCGCGGTCGGCGGCTGAGCCGTCGCCGCGGGAGGGCCGCCGGGGTGCTCCAGCCGGGGCCGAGGTGGAGGGCGGCGTCGAGTCGCGCCGCTCGGCGGGCCCCGCGCCGCCTGCGTTTGAGGGGTGCCTCGCCCCCGCGCGGGCCAGCTCCTGCTGGTACCTGCGCGGACCGGCCCCTGAGCTCCCAGCCGCAACCCCGGCCTCGAGCTCTCCTTCTCGGGCCCGCACTTTTCGAAGCCGAGCTGATCGGCGCGGTTGACAGCTGTGAGGAAAACGAACGATGGCATTCGGTGTGGCGAAGCAGTGGGAAGCGACGGAACGATGGCAGACCCATGAAGAGCAGCTCGGCGATGCTCGTCGTGAAGAACCGGTTGTCGAAGAGCTTGCAGTCCTGCGGGGCGACGAGGCGGTGCTCGCCCCCGTTCAGCCCCGAGCTGCGGAATGGGGGGGCCGGGCGGGCGAGCCTTGCAGAAGCGGAAGAACTCGAGCTTGCTGATCGTTTCCATGTCGTTCGGGCCCTGCGCGGGGCGCCGGTGAGCGCCCGCGGGGTGCGGGCAGGGCGGGGGCGGGGCGGGGTCGGCGGACGGCGATGTTGGGGGCGTCGGAGAGCATCTTCGCCTGCGATACGGAGAGCTCCAGCCGCGCGTACGTGAAGAAGATGCCCCGCAGCTCTGCCACCGACCCCGGTCCCTCGGAAGAGGCCCCGGGCGGGGGGAGGGTACCCCGCACCGGGGAATCCCCTCCAGATCATCTCGCGGCTGCCGGGGCGGGGGGTCGCGGTTAGGGGCGCCCCGCTCTGCTGGCGGGGCGGGGCTCGGGGCCGGGGGGGCAGGAGGGGCGCGCACAGCTCGACGACCTGGTCCCTCGTGTACTCCGTGATCTTCAGGATGGCCAGCTCCCGCTCCACCAGGTCCTCGCTGCGCCCCCGCCCCCCCCCTCCTCAACGCCCCGGCGCTGCGCATTCGCCTGAACGTCTCCGGCGACTGACCTGAATATCTGCGCCACGCCGTCAGCGCGAAGGTGAGGGGAGGGGCGGGGGGGGAGGGGTGGAGCGGGGGGAGGGGAAGGGGGCTGGAGGCGGGGGGTGCGGAGGCGCGCCTGGTCGAACTCGACGCGGAGGTTGCGGGCCTTGCGGAGGACAGGGTTCTCCTCGGCCCTCGGCTTCGCCTTCTTCTTCTGCTTGCTCGGCGGCACCAGCGCCTCCAGGTCGCCCAGCGTCGTCCCCCGCCGCCCCCGCTCCCGCATCAGCCACGACGCGTCCCGCGTGTGCGGGAAGCAACTGCAGCCCGCTGCCTCGGCGCCCCGCGGCGCGGCGGCGCGGCGCGGCGCTCGCACTTGGCCCGCCGCAGGAGCTCGCAGGTATTCCAGACGGTCTCTTTCGCAGAGACGGCGGCGTGCTGGGCGGGCTACGAGCGCTCAGCCAGGGCGGAGGCGCGACGCGGCGGCGACCCACCAAGATCTTCTGCAGGACCTCGGCCGGGCAGCGCCTTTCCTGTCTGAGGATCGCATCCGAGGTCGCGGGCCGCGCAAGCTGCAGCGCCTTCGAATTCGGCTTGCGCTGCTCCTGCCTCGACCAAGCTGGACCTCTCACGTCGTTGGGGGTCGGGCCTGCCCCGCGTCAGGCCCAGCAACGCTGGTTGCTCGGAGCAGAGCCTGCACCTGTGCGAGGCGGTGCAAATAGACTCGCCGACAGCACAGGCAGAGAGCTCGAGGTGGTTATGTTCCGCCTCGCAAGGACGTCGCCTGGGCTGCGGCCAGCCCATGCGTCCACATGGAGCGCGCTCCGACTGCTTGACCGGCTTCCTGGTCCGGGTCCACCAGCGAGCACGCCCCAGCTGTCGGCGAACATCTGTAGCTACTGTTGGCGCACCTGCCGGGCCGGCACAAATGTCCGGCTAGTGCTCAGGCGGCTGCATAGAGCCAGGTGACAGCAGCAGCATTGCTCGAGTGAGCTCACTGTGCGTCGCGCAAAGGCGCAGTTGGCTTGGGGATGCCGCTAGCTAACCGAGTTTGTCTTCGGCCCAGCCTCGATCATTCCCCCCCCCTCGATGCCGGAGTCGGCGAGCGCAGCAGCGGCGATCTCAGCGGAGGCGCCGGCGAGCAAGCCTGCAGTGAAGGATGGGCGTCCCGCATCCGGACGAGCCTGGAAGCAGAAGGCGCAAAGGCAAGACGATCACCAGCGCAAGTGCTGCCTCGCGCTGACTCCGCCGTTGCAGATCGAGCTCCAGGGTCGCCGTGAAGCAGCTGAAGTCCACATGGGAGGATAAGGAGAAGGCGCGCCTTGAGCGGACGCTGCTCAAGAAGAAGGAGAAGACGCTGCGGGACGAGAAGCGCGCTCTGAAAGAGTTGCAGCGGAAGCGAGCGGAGGAGCGTAGGAAGATGAGGGAGGAGAACGAGATGAAGAGCGCCGTCGTACAGAAGGTCAGGCGGTCCTTGCTCGATCGCAGGCTGCAGCTCAGGGTTCGGCCGCGGCGCAGATATCGAAGACGGAGAAGATCAAGAAGATGAGCAAGAAGCAGCTGAAGAGCATCATCAAGCGATAGCTTGGTCGTCCTTTCTGCTTCTTGGTTCCACACGCGGCTTTCGTTCGATCCTTCCCGGATCAGTGTCCTCGCGTACGCAGCCATCTTTCGTTCAAGCGTTCGCTCTCAACATCCATCAACGTCTCTCAACGCGATCGCCGCTGACGAGGCGCCTTGGCACCGTCGTCCCGGGTCCCCGAGCGCCGCAGCACAGCCACTGCCGGCGGTCCCCGCGCGGTTGCCCGTCACTCTCTTCCTTTAGTTAGCATCTTACATTAACAGCGACACCGTCGATCTAGGCTTCCACTAGTGCTAAGGCGCTATCCCCCTTCCCGATCCGACGCCTCCTTCTCCGCCGACAGACTAGATAGGATCCGGAGGTTCTGTTTTGAGAGCTGTAGCCGATGGAGTGAAACAAAAAATTTTCTCGAGCACCCTCTGCGCCTGGTTCGGGCCGCACAGCATTCGGCCGCGCTCGTGAGCTCCGGCAGTGGGGCCGGGGGGGACTTCCACGTGGGGACTGCGGGGAAGGAAACCGAGAGAAAGAAAGTTGAGAGAGCAAGACTTCGCACCACTGCAGCGCATGTTTGGATTTACAACAAGTCCTACCTAAAGCTAAGAGAAATAAAGCTACGAAGAGGACTGCTTCTTCTTCGTAAGCGTTGCCGACTCCCGCTTGAGCACGTGTAGTAGTGTTTGAGAGCTCTCCAAGATTTTAATGTATGCCGCCTGGTGGAGAGGAAGAACGGTTAGCCTCGCTTGCAGTTGGATGCGGGCGATACGGACCTCTGTCTCCATCACGGTCTTGTCGTACTCGTTGCGGCTGGCATACTTTCGCTGCAAACTGGAGTATCGGCGAGCGTTAGCGGCGGCCACCGGAAGCGTAGGGCACAGCGTGGAACAAGGCACGGCGGACCTATCGTTTATCCGCGTGAGCCGCTCCTGCAGGATCTGTGGAAAGGGATTAGTACAGTGAGGATATGCCCGACAATGCCAGGCGTGGCGGCGATGCACACCTGCATGTCTTTCTGGATCTTCGCCTTCTCCTGCGGCGGCAAAGTCAGCGGCGGCTCCCAGGTCCCAGAGCGCTCAACAATAAGCTTGAGAGTGCGTTACTAGCTCCGAAGCATGCAAAGCTAGGGTATTCCGAGAGCCCCGCGGCGCACCTCCTCCTCCTTCGCAATCTGCCGGTTAACCTCTTCCCTCCTCTCCTTGAGCTCTTCAATGCACTTTACGAGCTCATTGCTGCGCGAGCGGGCGAGGGCGAGCGTCAGGCGCTTCTCGGGTGCCTAGCCGGTGCCGCAGTTCAAAAGCCCGAGGCCACCGCGGGAGGTCGCGTGCGGACACGAAACAACCAGAGCACTCACTTGTAGTTCTGAAGCGTGGCTCCCTGCTGGGTCATCGTTGGAGGGCCTGCGGCGGAATTGGCTTTGCTCAACGCTTCTGTACCCCCGAGCGAGCGACTTCAAGCCGACTTGAACCCGCCGACTTCACCGAGGTAAACGCCGACTCCGCCATATATCTGTGCGCTAGCACTTCCAGCGGACGAGGGTTCGCGATGGCGCTGCGGGCGGCGCTGGCGGTGATGCTCGGGCTCACGGCCGCCGCCTGCGTCGGCTTCGCGGTGTATCAGGCGCATGTCGCGACGGGTCACAACTACTGCGGCATGTCGTACATGTGGCCGGGTTACTTCCCGGTGCCTGTGGAGCCCGCGCCGCTTCCGGAGGGCGCAAAGCGCCGCGCGACGGCTGGATACGGGCTGTACCTCTACCGCGACGGCTCCACAATGGACGCGAACGTGCGTCGACACGCTCCAGCGCGCGTCCCCCTCCCCGCGCGTCGGCCGAGCTCGAGCCCGCAGACCGTGGACGTGACCGACGTCTCCGGCGCACCCGTCCTCTTCGTCCCCGGCAACGCCGGCAGCTACCGACAGGTGGAAGGCCCTCGCGCTCCTCTATTGCACGGGCGATCGGGCGGGGGGCGGCAGGTGCGGAGCCTGGCGTCGCGGGAACACGCGGTGTCGCGGGGGGAGGGGGCGGACGGGCGGGGCGCGCCGGCCTTCGACTACTTCTCGATCGACTTCGGCGAGGAGCTCTCCGCCTTCCACGGCGAGGTCCTCTGGGACCAGGCGCTTAACCCCCGCACCCCGCCTTCTCCCCGCCTCGCCCCAGCGCCGCCGCTGACCTCCCCGACAGTCCTACTTCGTCAACGACTGCATCCACACGATTCTCGCCCTCTACAGGGCGCGCAACGTATGCCCCCGCGCGCCCCGCGGCAGCGGACAGCGCCGAACACGCGCGCGTGCGCCTGCCGTCCCCCCGCGCAGCCGGAGACGGCCCCGGAGTCGGTGGTGGTGGTGGGCCACTCTATGGGCGGCATGGCGGCGCGGGCCGCCGTGACGCTCCCGAACCACGCCCCGGGCTCCATTCGCACCATTGTCACCCTCGCCACGCCGCACCGGTACCCCCGGGCAAAGCCCTGCCGCTCGCCCCCCTGGCGCCGGGGCCGACGCGGCGGCGCCGGGCAGGGCGGCGCCGCTGGCGTCGGACATGTCGGTCGCGCGCTTCTACGAGGCCGTCAACGGCTTCTGGCGCAAGCGCGTCGCCCCGGCCCCCGCTCCCGCCGAGCCGGACCCGGAGGCGGGCCCCGAGGCCCCCCTCGCGCCCGCTCGCGAGCCCCGTGAGCTCCTTCTCTGCCTCCCGCCTCGGCCCGCCGCGCCGCGCCGCGCCGAGCGGGGCGGGCGACGGGGCGCAGACCTGGCGGAGCTGGTGCTGGTGTCGATCGCGGGGGGCCAGCGGGACGCGCTCGTGCGGAGCGACCTGTGCGGCGTCGCCGGCCTGGTGCACCCGTCGCGCTCCCTCGCGCTCTCCACCACGGCCCTCGAGGGGGCCTGGGCCTCCCCCGACCACCTCGCCATCGTCTGGTGCGAGCAGGTGCTCCACCCGGCCCGGCCCCCGCCCCCGCCCCGGGTGCCGGGCGGCCGGCTCAGGCAGGGCAGGTGGTGCGGGCGCTGGACGAGGTGCTGCACGCGCTGGCGGCCCGCCCCGACGCCGGCCCCGCCGACCGCCTCCGCGCCTTCCGCGAGCGCCTCACGGGGCCCGCCACCCGCGCCCCTGCCCTTTCCTGCCGCACGGCGCGGCGCTGAGGCTCCACGCAGGCGCACGGCGGCGCTGCTCGGGCTGCGGGGCGCGCAGGACGCCGACGAGCTCTCCTCCGCCCGCCGCGAGCCGCCCACCGCCCGCGCCCGCCGCTCTGCCGCCGTGCGTCCCCCTCCCCCCACCCTTCCCCCCTGATCCCGGGCCCGTTCTCCTGTTGAACAGGCGGAGGCGGAGTGCGGGAGGGCGGGCGCGGCGGAGCAGAGCGAGCCGATGCTGCGGACCGTGCAGCCGGGCCGCGCCGCCTACGCCTGGACCATCACCGACAGGCTGTGCGCCCCGCGCCCCGCGCCCGCACGCTTTGCGGCTGTGCCGCCGGTCGATTGGGCGGGGACGGGGGCGGTGCAGGCGGCGCTCGGCGGACACGTTCGTGCTGATCTCGGACCGGCCGCTCGGGGATGGCGAGGGCCCCTCCGTCTTCCTCTGCGGCGGGTCGGGCAAGGAGGGCCGGGAGCGGGGCGCCGGCGGGGAGGAGGTCGACGCTGCGGAGGCGGCGCGGCGGCGCGCCGACGAGGAGGAGTTCGAGGGCGGCTCGCCCGAGGGGCCCGAGGCCCCCCGCAGCGCCCCCAAGGCGAAGAAGAAGGGCGCGCCGCGCGGCCCCGTGCGCCACGCCCCGGCTCTCTGCACGCCGCGCTGCCACTGAGGGGCTCTCCGCGGCTCCCCCAGGCCGGCCCCGTGGACGTCTCGCCGCTGGCCTTCGGGGCGCCGGGCCTGCGCCCGGCCTTCCAGGGGCCCGAAGCGCCCGACGCCGCCTCCGTACCGCCCTTCCCCACCAGCGTCCTCCTCCTCCCCGCTTCCCTCTGGCACCGTGCCCGCCCCGCCCCCGCGTCCCCGCCCCGCACCCCGGCGAGCAGCGCGCAGGGCACGACCGGCTGCTCGTGTCGCTGCCGGCGGCGCTCGCCGGCCCCGGGGCGCCCGCACGCTCCTCGTGGCGCAGTTCTTCCGCGCCCTCGACTCCCGCGCGGAGGCCCCCGCCGCGCTGCCCCCGCACCGCGCCGCCCTCCCGCCCCGTGTGTCCCTCCCCGCCTCGCCCTGCCTGCGCGGCGCGCCGGGGCCGAGCCTCGGAGCGCGGCTCCCGGCGCAGGCCGGCCGGCGCTCATGAACATCACCGTCCTCGGCGGCGGCTCGGTCCACTTCCCCCCGAGCGTCTGGCTCACCCCCAAAGGCCCGTGCCCGGAGGCTCGCATTGGCGCGCCCCGCTTCTGCTCACGCGCCCCGCAGGCGAGGGCGAGCCCCTCTTCCACCCCCTCGCGTACTACGCGTACCCCCCCGCGGGCATCGCTGAGGAGGTGCGGCGGCGCGGGGGGCGGGGCGCGGGGGGCGGCGCTTGGTCGGGGCCCGAGGCGGGGGCGGGCAGGTGTTCGTGGCTAACGCGACGTCGTTCGAGATGCGGCTGCACGAGGCGCCGCCGGCCGGCGAGCCGCCCCGCGCCGACGTGCCCCTCTTCATCCTTTCCGACCCCCTCCACCCCTACGAGGTCACCCTCTCCCTCCACCTCCCCGGCGCCGCCGCCCAGCTCCTCCGCTGGTTCGGCCCCGCCCTCCTCCCCACCGCCGCCGCCGCCGTCGCCATGGCGCTCGTCCGCCTCCTCAACGCGTGGCGCACGAAGGGTGCCCCCCGGCCCCCGCGCGCCTGCGGTGGCGGGGCGTGGGGTGACGGGGGTGGGGCGGGGCGGGGCGGGGCAGGGGAGGCGCCGCACCTGGAGGCGGCGATGCTGGAGGACGCGCCGCTGCAGTGCGCCGCCCTCTTCCTCCTCGGCACCCTCCTCCCCGGCTGGTTCGAGGACGACGCCGCCCGCGCCGTCCGCCACCCGCCCCGCCCTCCCCTGCCCTCCCGCCTCTCACTGCGCCGCAGGGGGCGCCCTTCCCGCACGTGCGGCTGCTGCTGCCGGCCCTCCACCTCCTCGCCCTCGGCCTCGCCCTCCTCCTCCGCCGCCTCATCGCCGCCCCCCTCGCCCTCTCCGCCCTCCTCCTCCCCTCCGCCCCGCCCCCGCCGCCCTCCCCGCCGGGCGCCGCCGGGGAGGCGGGGCCGTCGCTGGTGCGGCGGGCGTCGTACGCGTTCTTCGTGGCGCTGGCGTGCGCGGCTCACCCCGCCTACGCCCTCGCCGCCTCGGCCCTCCTCTGCCTCCTCCCCACCCTCGCCCGCCTCGCCGCCCGCCGCTGCCCGCCGGGCTCGCAGGAGGAGCGGGACCGGGAGGCCGGCTACGGCGCCCTCTCCGCGCTGCTGCTGCTGCAGCTGCTCGCGCTCGCCGCCGTCGCCCCCGCGGGGGCCGCCTGGACCCTCCGCCTCGCCCACGGCCACTGGATCTTCCAGGCCGACCCGACCTCCATGGCGGCCGCCGTCTGCGCCCTCCACGCCTGCAGCCTCGCCTCGGGCGGGGGCCCGGGGCGGCCGCGGCTGGCGGCGTTCGGCGAGGGGGCGCTGCGGGCGCTGCAGACGCGGGCCTTCTCCGTCTTCGCGCTCTCGCACTGCTTCGCCCGCCTCTACTGCGTCCCCTACATCCCCGCCTTCGTTTCCATCCTCATCGTGCCCCTCCCGCCCCGCCCCGCCCGCCGCCCCGGCGCCACGCTCGACGGCCAACGGCGGCCCCGCAGGTCGTCGGGGGCATGGAGGCGCCGGAGGGCGTGCAGCTGGCCGGCGCCCCGGCGCCCGAGGCGGAGGCCGGCCATGCAAGCTCGAAGGGCCGCGAGCTCAAGAAGCGCCGGTAGCGCGCCTCCCTACCAAGCTATAGCTCTCTCCGATTTGACCAAAATCGATATTGTGATATCAAAGCCCCGGACCGTGCCTCTCAGAGAGTCTAATCATGAGCGCCGGGCGATTCGGACGGAGTTTGAGATCGCTAGGCTAGGTCTGCAGATCCGGATCCGATGATCAGCGGGTGGCATGCATATGCGCCAGGTGGCATGCAATTGCAAGGCCTGAGGACCAGCAGGGTATACGTAGCTCGCAGGCTCGTATGCCCGCGGCCGTCAAGGCACGTAGGACGTCAAGGGGGCGGGCGGCCGCATGACTTGCCAGGCCGGCTGCGGCGGGCGCCGGCGCGGCGCGCGGCGCGCGGGCACTCGATGTGAGGCGGCGGGCGTGCGATCGCCGCCCGCGCCCCGCGGCCGGGGCCGGTGCGCGGCGGCCGGCCGGCGGGGGCGGGGTCCCACCTCGGGGCTCGCGATCGCGCCCCCCGCGTTCGATAGACCCGGTTGGGACGGTGGAGCAAATCATACTTACCTGGGTGGGGTCGTCGCGTGATCACGAAGACGCGAGCCGGTGGTGGAAGCCCGCTGCACTCCACGGGTGGAAGCCACTTGAGCATCCAATCGGGTGTCTCAACACCACAATTTATGTTAGAGAGGGTTGGCGTACGCGCCGCCTTCGTCTTTTTCCAATGCACAAATAAGAAAATGAAACTGAGTTCTGAGAGACGTTCTTTCAACATTTGTGCGGAGAGCCTTGCCTCCCACTGAGTCCGCAGGCTCCGCAGCGGTCGGCGCGACGGTCCCCCGTCCGTGTTCAGAAAGCTCTGCCTCCGCAGCAGCCTCCCTAGAGGGCCAGTAGAGGCTCTGCGGTTTTTCTTCAATGATTCTTCGCTCAAGGCAATTTCAATCGGCTTTGAGTTTTTTAAACTCGTGCGGGGTACAAGCAGGGACGTCGCCAAGATCGGAGCTGTATAGCCGCGCGGACGTCGACCGGGCGCCGCGGCGGTGCAGCTAGCCGGAGTGCTGCGCGTGTGTGCGCAAGCCTAGGCCTTGAAGCTAGAGACAGCCTGCACCAGCAGAGACGTCGACCTCGCTCGAGCTGGACGAGTCGGAGATCAGACCGGACTCGGCGGAGTACGTCCATTCCAGCCGGCGGCTCGAGCTCACTTGCACACGCCTCCCGGAGCGTCGGAGATCGAACCTTAAAGGGCCTATCCACGCATCAGCAATACCGACCACCTAAGAACTTGGTCCCCCGTGTTGCGCACCCGCTGCTGGCCAGCAGCCGGCATCGCCGCCTCGCACTAGCGGTCATCTTCGACTCCTGTGCTATATCTGTATCACGCTCTCAGGAGAGGGAGCGGCGCAACGCTCAAGATGGCGGCAGCGGGCGGACCTCTTTGAGGATGGCCGGCGTCCTGCTGCTCGCCTGCGTGCTGGGATCGGCGGCGGGCGCGACGCTACAGGTGGACGCCAAGGCCGGCTCGGACGCTGCCGGCTGCGGCCGCTCCGCGCCCTGCAAGACACTCGCTCGCGGTGCACCCTCGCTGCGCGGCCTGTTGTCGCCAGCGCCCGAGCGCCCCGGCAGCGTTCGCGGAAGCCTCGGCAGGGGACGAGATCCGCCTGGCGCCGGGCGTGTACGCGGAGACGGACCTGAAGGCCCGCCGTCCCCGCCCGCCCCGCCGCCGGCCGCTGGCCGACGGCGCGCGCAGCCGGAGAAGGCGAACCTGGCCGTGGTGGGGCCGGCGCCGGCCCCGCAGACGTGGTGCTGGACGCGGGGGCGGAGGGCGGGTGCGGGCTCCCGCGGGCGGGCGCCTGCGCGGAAGGGAGCGAGGGGCGGGGCGCAGGTGATGGCCCTCTACGACGCGGCGGCGAACATGCGCATCCGGGGCCTCACCTTCCGCGGCGGCAGGAGCTGGGTCGTGCGCCCCCGGCCCCGCCCCGCCGCCCTCCGCGCCCCCCGGCGAGCCGCGGCAGGGCGGGTGCGTGCTGGTGGACATGCTGCAGAACACGTCGGCCGGCCTCCTCCTCGAGGACGTCGTCTTTGAGAAGTGCCACGCCGACGGGTCCGCCCCCCGCTTCCCCTCCCCTTCTCCGCCCCCCCCCCCCCCCCCCCCCCCCCCCCCCCCCCCCCCCCCGCTCGCCCAACCGGCGCGGCGCGGCGCGGCGCGGCAGGCTGGCGCCGGCGAGCTCGGGGGGCCCGCTGCCCTACGTGAGCCGCTCCGGGGGCGGGGTGTACGCGGCCAAGGGGGCGAGCCCGACCTTCCGCCGCGTCACCTTCCGCGAGTGCCGCGCCTGGCTCGGCGGCGGCGCCGTCTGGGTGCACGACGACTCCGGTGCCCCCCGCCCGCCCCGCCCCCGCCCCGCTCCCTCGGGCGCCGAGGCCGACGCGGGGCCCAGCGGCCGTCTTCGAGGACTGCCTCTTCGAGAAGAACTTCGTGCGCCTCCCCTCTCCGCCCCCGGCCCCGCACTCTCTGACGTGATCTCACACCCCGCGCCCGTCGCCTCAGGCGGACAACTTCGGCGGGGGTGCCGGCGCCGTGCCCCCGGCGGCCGCGTCGAGGCCTCGCGCTGACGCGCACCCCGCAGCGTTCGTCGGCGAGGGCCGCAGCCGGCCCCTCATCCGACGCTCCAAGTGCGCCCAGAGGGGAGTGCCCTCGCGCGCCCCCGGCAAACTCGTAGCCCAGGTTCATCGAGAACGAGTCGCCGTACGGCGGCGCCGCCGACTCGGGCCTCACGGTAGCCCGCCTCCAGCGCACCCGCCCGCCCAGCTCCCGGCTCAGCCGCCTCGCCCCGCTGCGCAGTCGACGGCGCGCTTCGAGGAGTGCCTCTTCGAGCGGAACGCCGGCACGTGGAGCGGGGGAGCCATGTGCGGGCCCCGCCCCCCCCCCCCCCCCCCCCCCCCCCCCCCCCCCGCCGAGGGGCCGGCGGCAGATACCACTACGGTGACGACCGGTGGACGGTGGCGCGGAGCGTATTCCGGCGGAACCGCTCGGGCGGGGGCGGGGGCGGGGCCGTCGCCGTCTCCACCACCTGCGCCCCCGTCTACGAGGACTGGTCCGCCCCGCGCGCCCCTCCGCGCGCCCCCCGCCGAATTCCGCCGCCCTGCCCCGCCCGCAGCACCTTCGAGGAGAACACGAGCGAGAGTGCGCTCGTGCCGGGGGCGGGCGGGGCGGGGGCGGGGCTTAAAAGGCGGGGCCAGGCGGCGGGGGCCACGTGACGATGTCGGGGGCGTCGAAGATCACCGTGCGGCGCTCCTCCTTCCGCCGCTCGACCTCCACGCAGGGGGGCGCCTTCTACAGTGCGCCCCGCCGGCCCCGCCGCCGCGCCGCGCGCCGGGGCGAGGGGGCGGGGGGCCCGGGCAGACCGGGGGGAGACGACGGCGGTGCTGGAGGAGATCGAGGCGGCGGAGGGCGTCGCCTCGGACTGGGGCGGCGGCTTCATCGGCCTCTGGGCCCGCCCCGCCCCGCCCCGCCCCGCGCGCGCTGCCCCTGACAGGAGCGCAGGGGGACGGCAACTCGGTGACGATCCGCAACTCGAGCTTCTCGGGCTTCTCCTCCAAGGCCGCCCCCGGCGGCTTCCTCGTGCGCCCCGCCCCCGCACCGCGCAGCGCCCCGCGCCGGCCCGAGGCGCCCTCGCAGCGCATGCAGGGAGACATCTCGGTGCTCATCGAGGGCTCCCGCATCGCCAACTGCTCCTCCGCGCAGGGCACCCTCCAGGCCCGCCCCCTCCGTCCTCCCGCCCCCGCGCAGCCTCCCCCGCCGCTCTCGTAATCGGGCGGCGCCGGCACAGGTCTCGGACCACAGCGTGGTGACGCTGCGCGACACGGTCGTCAGCGGCGCGCCGACCCGCGCCGCGCCTCCTCCTCCCCCTCTGCGGCCCTGAAGCGTGCTATCGGCGCTCAGACAACGCGGCGGTGGAGGGCGGGGCGCTGGCGGTGTACGACTTCGCGGCGGTCTCGATCGAGGGCGGCGGCTTCCTGCGCAACGCGGCCCGCGAGCGCGGCGGCGCCCTCTTCCTCGACAACCAGGCCAAGGCGCCCCCCCGCCCTCCCCGCCCCGCCCCAGCCCGCCGGCCCCGCAGCCACCCCGCTGGGGCCCCTGCAGGCGTGACCCGCCTCCCGGCGGCCGGCAGGTGACCGTGCGGGGCGCGACGATCGCGGAGAACGAGGCCGCCATGGGGTGCGGGCCGGGGCGCCGCGCGGCGCCTTGGCGGGCGCTGAGGGGCGGGTGCAGCGGGGGCGTGTACGTGAAGAAGGCGGCCGTGACGCATCTCGTCGACTCGCAAGTCCTCCGCAACCGCGCCCGGTGCCTTAGGGGCCCCCCGCCCGCCCCCTCTCCTCAGCGGCCGCCCTTGAGCGGGGCCCCGCCGGGGGCAGGTACGGGGCGGCGGCGGCGGTGGGGCCCGACTTCGAGGGGGACGCGAGCACCCTCCAGGTCCCCCCGCCCCGCCTCTTGGTCCCCGCCGCGCCTCCTGAGGGGCGCCGGCGCAGTTCAACGGGACGACCTTCGCGGAGAACGCGGCGAGCATCGCCGGCGGCGTCCTCTACTTCGACAAGTGCGCCCCCGCCCCGCACCCCCGCCCCGCATCGGCCCCCGCCCGCGACCTTGTCCCGGCGCGTGACGCACGCCCTCCGCCCCTCCCCTGCAGCTTCAAGCCGATCCTGGGGGATGACAGCGGGGTCGTGGTGCGTGCCCGGGGCGCCCTCGCGGGCCCCCCGGCCCCTCGGCGCCGAGGCGAGGCGGCGCTCGGGGCCAGATGCGGGAGAACGGGGCGGACTGGGGCCCCGTGCGGGCGACGCGGCCGCAGCGCATCGTTGTGAACGGCTCGGCAGCCATCGCCAAGGCCCCCGGTGCGCCCGCCACCCCCCGTCTTCTCCTCGCGCGCTGCTGAGGGCGGGCGGCGGCAGGAGAGGACTTCGTGCTCTCCGCGCACCTCATCGACGCCCTCGGGCAGCTCGTCACCTCCACCTACCCGTCCGTCCGGAGCCCGCCCGCCGCCCTTCCCCGCGCCCGACCCGAGCGGCTGGCGGCGCAGGCCGCTGCTGGCGGAGCTGCGGCCCTCGGAGGGCCTCGTCCTCAGCACCCTCACGTCCATCCAGGCGCGCCCCGCCCCGCCCCGGCCCCGCCGCGCGCGTGGGCCCTCGCTAAGCTTCCGCCTCCCCCCTCCCCCCCGGGCAGGTCTTCAAGCGGGGCGTGGTGGAGTTCGAGGCGACGTACTACGTCGACGGCTCCGCCGCCCGCAACTTCACCGTCGCCTTCGACTCCGGCGCGGCCCCGGCCCCCGCACCCCGCCCTTGCCCCCGCCCCGCCCTCGCTCACTGCTGCGGGGGCGGGGCGCAGAGGCGGGGCGGGCGGAGGTGCGCCTTTCGGTGCTCCCCTGCGCCCCGGGCTACGCGGCTGTCGAGTCGCCCACCTCCTTCCGCTGCGTCCCCTGGTCCGCCACCCGACGCCCCCCGCCCTCCCGCGCCTCTTCAAACGCCGCGGCCGGCAGCGCTGCGGGCACCTACAACCTCAGGGGCGACGGCGTGTGCCAGGCCTGCCCCTCCGGCGCCACCGTCCGCCCCCCGGCTTCCCGCCCCCGGCAGCTGCGCTCCGCCAGACCGAACTCTCCTGCAGTGCCCCGGGAAGACGCTCATTTTGCCTGAGAGGGGCTTCTGGGTCGATCCAGCCTCTCTCACAGCGGCCCGGCCCGAGGCGCGCGCCCCGGGCCCCCGTGGGCTGAAGCCCCGCCGCCCCTCAACGGCCCCCGCCCGCCAGGTCTTCCGCTGCCCCAGCGGCTTTTGCTGCCCCGGGGGCAAGTGCGAGCTCGAGAACGCGTGGTGCACATGCGCCGCGCACTCGAGCGCACCCCGCGCCGGCGCCGATCGCGGGGGCGGCAGCGCGGAGCACCGGACGGGCGTCCTCTGCGGGGACTGCGTCGATGGGTACAGCGACTGGGCCGGTGCCCTCTCCCGCCACCGCCCCGCCCCTCCCAGAGAGTCTCGGGTGCTGAGTGGCGTTCGGGGGCGACTGGGCAGGGCGGTGCGCGCGGTGCGAGGACCCGCAGTACGCGCTGCTGCTCATCCCGCTCCTCGCCGCCGTCGCCCTCGTCGTCGGCTGCTGGCCCGCCCCGCCGCCTCGCCCGCCCCGCCGCCACCTCTCACGCCTCGCTGCCGGCGCAGGTTCCTCTCCGCGGGGCTTCCCTCCTCGGGCAAGCTCAAGAGCGCCGTGCGGCCCTCCCGCCCCCGCCCGCCCACCCCGCACCCCCCTCCCCCCCGCCCTTCCTCCCCTCCCCCCCCTCCCCTCACAACCTCTCTCTCGCCCGTCAGATCTTCTTCGTCCAGTCGGTCTCCCTCGTCATGAACGCGCGCCGACGCCCCGCCCGCCCGCCCCCCCGCCCGTTCCGCCCGCGGTGCACGTGACGCCTGCGGCAGGACGACGTGGGGGTCCTCTTTTCGAACCTCTCGTGGGACGTCCTCCTCTCCTCCTCCCTCCGCTGCCCCTTCGCCATCTCCCCCGTCCAGCGCACCCTCCTCGGCTACTGGCCCGCCCTCCACCCCTCCGCAGCGCCCCCCTGCGCCGGGCTCACGTGGCGGGCAGGATCCCGGCGTTCGCGTTCGCGGTGCTCTGCGCATTCGTGGCGCTCCTCCTTCTCGCCGAGTGCCTCCGCTCCGGCCGCCGCCGCCGCGTATCCCACGCCCTCCAGGCGCGCCCCGCGCCCACGCCCCCGCGCCCCGCTGCGGGGCTCAATGTAGGGGCGGCCCTGCAGCGGCGCCTCTTCATCATGGCCTTCCAGATCGCCTCCATCGCCTACATCGGTGCCCCCGCCCCGCCCGCCCCATCTCCCAGACTCGCGCCTGACGCCTCCCCCCCGCTTCGCCCCGCAGCGATCGGCAACACGGTGCGGCGGCTGCCCCTTGAGCTGTCCGCCCTCGCCGGGGGAGGGGCGGGCTCTCACGGCGCCCGCAGTCAATTAAGTACCTCGACTGTGTCCCCGTCGGCGGCCAGTGCGCCTGCCCCGCGCCGCCGGGCCCCCTCCGCCGCCCCCTCAGCGCCGGCGCCCCCGCGCAGGCGCGTGCTGCGGCGCTTCCCCTCCGTCAACTGCGCCTCCGACGAGTACACCCGCTGGCGCGCCCCGCCGCCGCCCCCTCGCGCGGCCCTGCGGGGGCGGCTCACGGGCGGGGGCAGGCTGCCGGTGGCGTGGATCATGATGGTGGGCTACGTCTTTGCCCTCCCCGTCGCCCTCTCCGTCGTCGTCCTCTACCTCGTGCGCCACGTCGGAGGCGCTGAGCTCGCCACCGCTCTCACCCCGCCCCCGGGGGAGTCCAGAGCCGCAAGGGCACCGCCTCGCTCTACAGCGACGAGGTCGTCTGGAAGTACGGCTCCGTCTTCGCCTGCTACCGCCCGCCCTGGAAGGCGCGCCCCACAGCCCCGCCCCGCCCCGCCCCGCCCCGCCCTCGCCGTCTGAGGGGGCGTGTGCGGCAGTTCTACGAGGTGGTCGTGATGGCGCGCCGCATCGTCCTCATCATCCTCGACACTGCCGTGCGCCCCCAACCCCTTTCCGGCGGCCCGGGTGCCCCCGCCCGACGGCCGCCCCGCCTCCCCTCCCCGCAGTTCGCCAGCCGCGACAACTCCCGCTCCCTCGCCCTTTTCCTGGCCGCCGTCTTGTGCGCCCCGTCCCGCCCCCGCCCCCGCCCCGCGCCTGCGCCTGTACATGTGCGCTCTCGAGCGGGGCGCTGCGCCCTCCTCGCCGGCAGCTTCGTGACGCTGCACGGGCTCGCGCGCCCCTACCGCCAGCCCCTCGACAACGTCATCGAGAGTGCGCGCGCGCCCCCTCCCCCCGGCCCCCGCCCCGCCCCGCCTCCCGCCTCCCGCCTCATCGTCCTGTGCCCCCGCAGCGCTCTTCCTCACCGTCCTCATGCTCACATCGTGCATGGAGGTGCGGGGCCGCGTCCCCGCCACGGGGGGATGCACGCGCGCCGCCCTGCGGCGACCTCCGGGGGGCGCGCGGGCAGATGGTCGTCTCCGCGGCGTTCATCGCGCCCGAGTGTACGCCCCGCCGCCCGCGCCGGCGCTCGTGCGCGCCGGCGGCCGCTCACGCGGCGGGGCGCCGCAGACAACGTGCGGGGCGTGCAGTACACGTTCAACGCCGTCGCCTTCGCCGTCGGTGCGCCGCCGCGCCTCCGCCGCGCCCGCGTCGCGCCGGGGCCGAGGCGAGGGCAGGGGCGCTGCTCATCGGGACGTACTTCCTGCGGCGCCTCCTCGCCGCCCGCCGCTCCGGCGCCGTCGGCATCGACGAGGCGCGACCCCGCCCCACCCCGCCCCTCCCTTCCCCCTCCCCCTCCCCCCTTCCCCCCTTCCCCCTGAGCCTCCCCGTCAGCTCGACGAGAGGGCGGGGTACGCGTACTTGGCGCCGGGCGAGGGGGAGGAGGAGCCGCCGGCCTCGCAGCGCTCGGAGGGGCCGCCCTCCGCCCGCTCCCTCGACGGGAAGCGCGACTCCGGTGCGCCCCCTGTCTCTGTTCTTTCTTATGCTGCCTGACTGGCCCCGGGGGCTCCCGGGCGGCAGGAGAGGCGGCGGCGGGGCGGGCGTACGCGCCGCCGACGGCCCGGAGCCTACGGCGGCGCAACAGCGCTTCCCTCAACGACCCCGCCGGCCTCGCCCTGCCCCCCGCCCCGCCCTCGGAGGCCGCCCCGCCCTCCGCCGTGCGCCGCCCTGCCCCGCGCCGCCGCGGTGCGCCGCTGAGAGGGCCGGCAGCGGTCGGTGCGCTCGAGCCGCTCGGCGCGCACGAACCGGAGCTTCCGGTCGGGGCGCCCCGCGGGGCCCGCCACGCACCGCAGCGCCAGCACGCACGCCGGCCCCGCCGCACCCGTCCCGGCCCGCCGCCCCGCCCGGCCCTCGCCCCGGCACACTTGGGCGCTGATGGAAGCGCAGGTGCGGGCGCTGGACGAGGAGGAGGAGGAGGAGGGGGCGGCGCGGCGGGCGGCGCGCAAGCGGTCGGCGGACTCGCGCGACTCGGACGGCGGCCGCGCGCTCCCCGTCCTCCGCTCCATCTGGGAGGCCCGCCCCCCGCACGCCGCCCCCCGCCCCGCCTCGGCGCGGCTCACGGGGCGGGCGCGGCAGATGACGGCGCCGCCGCCGCCGCTGAACCGCTCCGCCTCGTCGCGCTCTTTGCGCCCCTCGCGCTCCGCCCGCGACCTCTCCGCCGGCCGCTCGGACCGCGAGGGCGAGGGCGCCCCCGCCCCCGCCACCAGCCGCTCCTCCGCCGCCTCCGCCGCTTCCCGGCCCGTCTCCGCCGCCGCCCTCTCCCGCACCTCGCCCTCGCGATCGCCCGAGGGCGGCGAGCGGCGCCAGCGGGGCGCCCCGCGCCCGCCTCCGCTGGCGAGCTCGGCAGCGGCCAGCCGCAGCGGCCCGAGCCGCAGCCGCAGCAGCCGGCGGGGCGGGGCGGCGGGGCGGGGCGCGGGGCCTTCCGGAACGGGCTGCTGCCGGCGCTGAAGGGCTCCCGCGAGGTCCTCTCCGGCGCGGAGGCGGAGGGGGCGCCGGGGGCGCCCCGCCCGCCGCGTCCGTCTGCCTCCCCTCCGCCGCGGCTCCGCCGACGCCTCGGTCGCCCCCGTCCCGCAGGCGGCGCCCGTCACCGAGCGCCCACCCGACGCCGCCCCGGCGCCGGCCCTCGAGCGCGTCGCCTCGACGGCCCGCGAGCACGCAGCGGGGGCCCCGGCGCGCCCGAGCAGCCGCGGCTGCCTGCGGCGCTGCAGGCATCCGGCTTCCCGCAGCGCCGCGGCAGCGGGGACGGGGGGCCGAGCCAGCGACCCCGGGCGCGCTCCCCGCGGGGGGCGCCCCGGGCACGCCGCCGCCGGCAGCCGCGCACGAGCACGCACAGTAGCCGCCCCTCCGCCCGCTGTCCTTCCTCGCCTTCCCTCGTGCCTCCTTGCCCTGGCTTCCCCATCGCGAGCTCCCTTGTCGGCTGCTCGACCCCCAAACCCTGCTGGAGATCTGCAGGCACCGAAAAAGGCCTCCGAGCAGCTTTGTATTTCAGAGCTGCCGAGCCAGTTGACATTTTCAATTTCTATTTCTCGCTTGCATTCGATGGGGGTGGGGATGCCTAGGCCTATGCGTATGCGTATGCGTATTCCATCATCCATCATCCATATTACGGGATGATGATGATGCCCATGGTGTGTCACAGTGTCCAACGGGTTTCAATTCATTTAAAAATCGAACTCCGTGCTGTCCATGGCCCGGCCTGCACCGGCACCGTGCACATGGCACTGCGGTTGGGCACATATGCATTGCTTACTCACTGCAGCTGCGGCCGTGGCCATGGCCATGGCAGTGCCACGGTGATGGCACTGTGCCTGTTAACGTTCCGAAGTTCACCTGGGCCCGTGACGCCAGCCTGTCTCACGGCTTGCCTCAGGGCCTCATCTAGTGGCCCCGTCACTGAGTGGGCCCCGCGCGGGGTCGTAAGCCTGAAGGCCCCCCGGGGCCTCCGCGCCGACCGTCGACGTCGGACCGTCGTATACGTACCGTAGTATACGTACGTCGACTTTTCGGATTTCCGTCATGATCACCGGCATTTTCGGATGCCGCAGTGCCGCACCGCGGACGAAATTAACTTATATGTAAAGGCTTTCAAGTTTCGAATTCGAAGCCTCAGCGGCCTTGCAATTGAACTTCGGACTCGGGAAGTTGAAGGCTTTTTGATCATGACCGACCGTCTCGATTATCATATATAGTATCGATATCCGATGCCGCAGTGCCCGGCCATGATGATCCGCTCGATCGGATGCATCATCATGGCATGACCATGCATATGGCACTGCGGCATATGCCGGAACTCCGAGCTCCTGACGACATTTGCGCGGGGTATTACGGTACATCAGAGAGCTCAGAGCCCCCAAGCTCCATGCAAGCTCCATAGTTACAGTTAGTCACGCTGAGTTCGGAATTCGGGAAGTCGATAACTATCATTCGCATCACGACACGACAATACATCACGCTTAAATAACTGTCAGGCTCATCATCATCATCACATGTCGCTGTAAACCGCATACGGCTGTAAAAAAATCTGACTGCGATACTGACGTCGATAGAGGCTCGGAGCATCGAAACCCATCAAATCATCATCGAGCCGCAGACGGAGAAACGCAGGCATCGGAAGGGGGCGGGGCTTGGCGAGCTGGGGCCTAGCGGGCCTTGGTCTTGGCGGCCTCCTGGGCGGCCTCCTTCTCGGGGGAGGTGAACATGACCACGTTGCCCTCGTCCGGCACGTACCTGCGCCCCGACGCTCGCCGCCCGCCCCCGGCAGCGCCGCCCCGGCGACGCGGCGAGCTGCCCGCACCGGCACTCGCGCCACGACTTGAGGATGGAGGCGATGATGCCGCGGTCCGACTTGTGGTACCAGGGGCCCAGCGCCGGCGCCAGGTGCTTGGTCGCCTCCACCTGCGCCCCCCGACGCCTCGGCCGCCCGCCCGCCCGGCTGCTCGCGGGGGCGGGGGCGGGGGGGGGGGGGGGGGGGGGGGGGCGGCGGACGAGGTTGTAGTGCGGGATGGTGAAGAAGAGGTGATGCGCGACGTGCGTCCCTGCGGCCCCGTGCCGCTCAGGCGGGGCGAGAGCAGGGCGAGAGAGCGGGGCGGGGCACCGATGTTGTGCGAGATGTCGTTGACGAGCGCGCCGTAGTCCCGGTCGATCGTGCTGCCGCCCCGCCGGCGTCAGGGCGGGGCGGGACGGGGCGGGGGCGGGGCGGGGGCGGGACCTGAGGGCGCCGCGGAGCTTCTCCCAGGTGCCCTTGCGGTACCAGGGGATGGTGACCTCCTGTAGGGGGCCTCCGAGGCTCAGAGGGGGGCGCTGGGGTGCTCGGCGGGGGCCGGGGGGCACGGTGTGGTGGAGGAAGGTGACGGCGGTGATCCAGAAGCAGAAGACGAGGTAGGGGGGCCCGTACGAGAGGAAGACGCTGAGGTGGCCCACGCGCTGGCCCAGCGCCACCAGCGCCCCGATCATCGCGAAGACCGCCGCAGACGAGAAGATCACCCCGGGCTTGTCGCCCTCCTTGAAGAGCCTGCCCCGCCCCCCTCAGCCTCGGCGCCGCGTCGGGCGGGGCTCTCGGGGCGGGCGGACTGCATGCGGGGGTCGAAGTGGGAGCGGTCGTCGCCGTTGCGGCCGCGGGCGCCCAGCAGGTACAGGGGCCACCCGACGATGAGCCAGATCTTCCGGCCGGCCCCCCTCGTGAGCTGCGGGGCGCCCGGAGGGGCGGGGGCCGCGGGGCGGGGGCGGGGCGGCGCACGAGCTCGAAGCGGACGAAGTAGATGATATGGGACATGCTGTAGTAGTCCGACTTGAGGGTAGGGTACCAGCTCTCGTCCTCGTCCACGTTCCCCGTGAGCGCGTGGTGGTGCGCGTGGCTGCCACGCCGTCAGCCGGCCGCGCAGCCGCGCGCCCCCGGGGCCGCCGAGGGGGGCACCTGATGCGCCAGGAGTGGTACGGGACCAGCAGCGGCGCGTGGGTGAGGTGGCCTGCGCAGAGGTCAGCGGCGGGGCGGCGCCGGCGGGGCGCAGGCGGCGGCGCCCACCGCAGATGTTGTTGACCATGCGCGAGGGCGAGAAGCTGCCGTGGCCGCAGTCGTGCCCGACGGTGAAGAAGCCCCAGAAGACGGTTCCCTGGGCCACCCAGTACGCCGGCCACACCTGCCCGGCGATCCCGCCAACACGTCACGCGGGACGGGCGCCGGCCGAGGCGCGGGGGCGCACGAGGTACATGGCCCAGCGCGGGAACACCGAGTTGAGGTACCAGACACCCCCGAGGAGCGCCGCCGCGAAGATGTAGGAGCGGATCATGTACCTGGAGGTTGCGACATGATTCGATGATCACAATGATGCGACCGCGAGGTGCACGACGCACGCGATGGAGAGCCAGGTGTTGCGGACGAAGCACTCCTTGGGGATGGCTTTGCGGAGCTGGGCGCGTGCCACGCGGCACGCGGGGCCGTCGGCGAGGCGGCGCGGGAGCGGGCGGGCGCGGCAAGGGCGTGCACACCGTTCCGTAGTTGAAGTTAATTTCGGGGAGAGCCGCCCAGTCCAGCGGCTCGCCGCTAGCCTGGCGGTCCTTGCCCGACGATGGCGCGTGACGATCGCCCGCCGCGGCCGCGGCGGCGACGGGCTCATTCTCGAATGCGCGGGGAGCCATGCTGCTAAAAACCTTGTACGACTGGGCCTCACTTACGCGGTGCGCGCAGGGGAACTGCGGCTGAAATTTAAAGATCTCGCCGTACGGGGACGGGGAAGGATCCGCTGGATCGTCGATCTAGCGGCGAACAGGGTCGTCGGGGGCTCAGCGGCTTGCACGGCGCGACCCAACTTCAGAAGCTTGTATCGACTTGACGAACTGGGGGTAGGACGTCAAGGGGGCGGGCGGCCGCATGACTTGCCAGGCCGGCTGCGGCGGGCGCCGGCGCGGCGCGCGGCGCGCGGGCACTCGATGTGAGGCGGCGGGCGTGCGATCGCCGCCCGCGCCCCGCGGCCGGGGCCGGTGCGCGGCGGCCGGCCGGCGGGGCGGGGTCCCACCTCGGGGCTCGCGATCGCGCCCCCGCGTTCGATAGACCCGGTTGGGACGGTGGAGCAAATCATACTTACCTGGGTGGGGTCGTCGCGTGATCACGAAGACGCGAGCCGGTGGTGGAAGCCCGCTGCACTCCACGGGTGGAAGCCACTTGAGCATCCAATCGGGTGTCTCAACACCACAATTTATGTTAGAGAGGGTTGGCGTACGCGCCGCCTTCGTCTTTTTCCAATGCACAAATAAGAAAATGAAACCGAGTTCTGAGAGACGCTTTCTTTCAACATTTGTGCGGAAAGCCTTGCCTAGGGCACTGGCCGGCGGGTCTAGAAGCTTGCACCGGGGCTGGCCCAAAATTCCGAAAGCTTGCACCGGGGCTGGCCCTAGCGGCTTGGCGGCTCCAAAATTTCGGCTGGCTTGCCAGCGGCTTGCCAGTTACTATGGTACCGGTGGCCAGCGCGGCTTGGTCTGGCTTGGTGCAGCTCGCGCTAACTTCACCTATGCTTCGTTCGCCGGCTCGATTGCGAGCCCCGGGCTTGCTGACTTGGCCTGACAAGCCGGGGAAAACCGGCAAAACCCCTGGGCTGGCAAGCCGGGGTTTCGGCTGCCTAGCCCAGGCGCCCCTTGCCCAAATTGGCCGGCTAGCTAGCCGGCTTGGCCGCCGGCCAGTGCCCTAGCCTTGCCTCTGCAGTGAGTCTGCACTGAGTCCGCAGCCCCTCTCATCGAACTCTGCCAGTTCTTCGTCAATGATTCTTCGCTCATGGCAATTTCAATCGGCTTTGAGGTTTTTTAATCGTGCGGGGTACAAGCAGGAACGTCGCCAAGATCGGAGCTAGCCGCGCGGACGTCGACGTCGACCGGCCCGGCGGGCGCGGTGCAGCCAGAGTGCTGCGCATGTGCGTGCACGTGTGTGAGACCCGGCGCCAGTTTTGTTGCAGCCTTGCAGCCTAAGTTGCAGGGGGCGCGCTATAGCTAGGCCTAGGTGAGACCTCGAGCTCGCGCTGGACGAGTCGGAGATCAGACCGAACTCGGCGGAGTACGTCCATTCCAGCCGGCGGCTCGAGCTCACTTGCGCGCGCACGCCACCCGGAGCCTCGGAGATCGAACCTAAAAGGACTTACTAGGCTATCCAGTGTATCCACGCATCAGCAATACCGACCGCCTAGAAATTTGGTCCCCGCGGCCGTGTTGCGCATCCGCTGCTGCCGAGCAGCCGGCATCGCCGCCCCGCACTAGCGGTCAGCTTCAACTCCTGTGCTATATATATATATATATCTGTATCACGCTCAGCGGCCGGGCTCTCAGGAGAGGGAGCGGCGTAGCGCTCAATTGCAACATGCATATATATGGCGGCAGTGGGGCGGGCCTCTAGATATCGATCTAGATCTCTGCAGCTGAGGCCGGGATGGCCGAGGGCGCGGTGCACGTGCAGCCAGATCTAGCTATATAGAGTGCTGCGCGTGTGTGCGCAAGCTTATAAGAGACCCCGGCGGTGGGCCGGCGCCAGTTGCAGCCTTCCAGGGGGCGCGCTATAGCTAGGTGCACGTGCACGTGAGACCTCGCGCTGGACGAGTCGGAGATCAGCTGCAGACCGAACTATTCGAGTCGGCAGAGTACGTCCGACGGTCCATTCCGAACTTCGGAAGTTCCCGTACGCGTGTTCGACTCGCGGCGATCGATATCAGAAGCGTAGGCTAGCGCTTATAGGGGTGGCTTGCGGTCATGATCAATATTAATTGCAACCCCTTAATTATCATTGTATACAAGCCATGGCCATGGCCAAGGCCTCAAGTCCGCCCCGCGGCTTATGACCACGAGCCAGCGCTAGCCTAGGCCTGCCACAGCCTGGGAGTGCAGTCGACAACAACCGCAAACAGTGCGTGTGTATATATATGGCGTGCCACTTTTATGGTGGGCGGGGGCGCGCAGCGGGCCGGGCAGCTGCGCGGCTCGCCAGGCGGGGCAGAGCGCGGTGGGCCACAGGCGGCTCGCCAGGGCCAGCAGGCAAAGCGGACGAGAGTTCGAGGCAGGCAGCTGCTCGGCTCCCCGCGGCCGGGCCAAGCGGAGGCGCGGCGGGCGGCTGCCAGGCTCGCCGGGCAAATTGGACGAGGGGCGGGCGGCGGCGCGGCTCGGCATGCGCAGGCGGAGGCGCGTCTGGTGGTGGCGCGGCTCGACGGGCAGGTGGAGGAGTGACGGGCGGCGGCGCGGCTCGATGGGCGGGGCAGAGGAGAGGGGGACGGCCGCGGCGGCGTGGCTCGACAGGCGGGGCGGAGGAGCGGTGGGCGGCGGCGCAGCTCGAAGGGCGAGGCGGAGGAGGGGCGGGCGGCGGCGCAGCTCGACGGGCGGGGTGGAGGCGCGGCGGGCTGTGGCGCAATTGCAACTCGCCGAGCGGGGCGGAGGCACGGCGGGCAGTAATTATAAAGCCCCACGGCTCGCGGACCGCGGGTTCTGACCAGCGAAAAAACAAGCACGTTAGCGCTAGCTGTAGCGTTTATGATGACGTGGACGTTTCATGCACAAGCGTATATGTACATTTCTGCGCATGCTGCTGCAGCTGGAGATTATCACGATATCGATCAGTGCTTTGCGCTCCTAGATATGGCCCCATGGTAACCAGCGTATACGTATTCAACCAACCATACCATGGATTATTATTTACATACGTATTCAACCAACCCGTATTTATTTTTTTCTGCAAGTGCTAGATCTAGAGCTGCGCATGCAGTACAAGTGCAAGTGCAACGCGGGGAGAGGGAGAAGGGCGAAGAGAGGGAGCAGAGGTCAAGAGGGCGGATCCGGAGTGATCCTGAGCTGCAGTTGTAGCTTTGCCTAGTTAGCTAATAGCTAGGGCCTTCTGGAAGGCGCTCTAGAATCTAAAATAAACCACTCTGCACACGCTATGGCCTGTCTAAGCTAGCGTACGGCCTGCCGTGCACGTGTCGCCAGCGCGGCGGGTTCAGTTCCGGGGGCTCCCTTAAGCTTAAGCTTGTCCGAGAGCGGGCCTGGTGGAGCCGCCGGGCTCAGAACGTCGGGGAGGGGGGGGACGGGGGGTGCGGTATGTGAGGGCGATGGGCGATGGGGAGGGACGGGAGAGGACAAGGTCGGGCAGCCACGGTCGAGAGGAGGGATCTCGAGGCTCCAGTGGCGCGTTCCGAAGTTCCGCCAGCTGCAGGCTTCCAGCCGCCGGCGCCCGCCAACCGCCTTCCCCGGCCCCTCAACGGATACCACGGATACCTGTGAGTTTAGATTATGTCCTCCCCGGGCCCGAGAGGGGGGTACACATCTCACGAACGCTATCGCGGCTATAGCGCAGTACCAAATTTTCGTATAGGCCTCGAAAACCGACCAGGTTCGGAGTGGCGAAGGGCGTCGACCTGCCTCACGTCGATGAAGCCGTGTGTGCCCATTGCCCCCTCCGTCGCTCTGCCTTTTCGTCTCCGAAAAAATCCCCGCAGCCCAGCGCCTCTAGCCCCACTCCTTCCATATCGGCGTGGCGACGGCGGCCGCAGAGGCTTGCATGCCAGCCTGGAAGAGCGACGCCTTCCTGGTCTATATTCGCACATTCCCCCAGAATCCATCCTCCGCCCCGTTCTTCTATCTGGCCAGCTTCCGGCTCCGCAGCTGCAGCCCCTCGATATCATCTCTTACTTCCTTATGATCACACCATGATCACACCAATTCGTATCATTCATTGGATGCCGCTTCTCTTCGTTTCATTTTCCTCGCAACGGAGACGCCCAGCGGTCAGTCTTGTGGTAGACCTTAGCCTCGTTTGCAGCTCTCGCCGCCAAGGACCTCGGCACTGGCGACCCCCCCGGACCTCGCAGAAGTCAACCTGGGCCGGGCATCGGCGGCAAAGGAGCTGGCCTCGGTGATCGCCGGGGTCCCGGGGCCTGCAGGCCAAGCCGCCCCTGTCATCAGCAGGCCCCGCGGCCCCCGGAGCCGCCGCGGCCCCAGCCACCGGCGCTCAGCAGGCCAAAAGCAGCAGGGGCACATGGCCGCGGCCGAGGACGTGGTGGCGGCTCGGACAACGATCAGCGCCAGCAGACGGCGCAGGAGCTCGGCTTGCAGCTTGCGCAGCGGTTGCAGTTCTATAATTATGGCAATGTTCTTAGGGCGCATCGCTGGCCGCCCAGCAGAAGAGGACAAGTGAAGCAGGAATACCTTGCTTCCTAGTGAATAAGGCACCAAGCTTCTTTTCTTTCTTCTGCCTCCTTCGTCTCTCCCTCTCGCCTAGCCTCAATCCTACTCATCGCGCAGGTCCTCGAGGAGTTGGAGAGGTTTATATTGGGCAATGTGAAAAAACCTAGTGTTTGTTGTTGTCCGCACGTGCATACCCGATTCGGCCTTGCAGCCTTTGCTGGGGGCGCGCTAGCTATAGGTGAGACCTCGCGCTGGACGAGTCGGAGATCAGACCGGACTCGGCGGAGTACGTCCATTCCAGCCGGCGGCTCGAGCTCACTTGCACACGCCTCCCGGAGCGTCGGAGATCGAACCTTAAAGGGCCTATCCACGCATCAGCAATACCGACCACCTAAGAACTTGGTCCCCCGTGTTGCGCACCCGCTGCTGGCCAGCAGCCGGCATCGCCGCCTCGCACTAGCGGTCATCTTCGACTCCTGTGCTATATCTGTATCACGCTCTCAGGAGAGGGAGCGGCGCAACGCTCAAGATGGCGGCAGCGGGGCGGACCTCTTTGAGGATGGCCGGCGTCCTGCTGCTCGCCTGCGTGCTGGGATCGGCGGCGGGCGCGACGCTACAGGTGGACGCCAAGGCCGGCTCGGACGCTGCCGGCTGCGGCCGCTCCGCGCCCTGCAAGACACTCGCTCGCGGTGCACCCTCGCTGCGCGGCCTGTTGTCGCCAGCGCCCGAGCGCCCCGGCAGCGTTCGCGGAAGCCTCGGCAGGGGACGAGATCCGCCTGGCGCCGGGCGTGTACGCGGAGACGGACCTGAAGGCCCGCCGTCCCCGCCCGCCCCGCCGCCGGCCGCTGGCCGACGGCGCGCGCAGCCGGAGAAGGCGAACCTGGCCGTGGTGGGGGCCGGCGCCGGCCCCGCAGACGTGGTGCTGGACGCGGGGGGCGGAGGGCGGGTGCGGGCTCCCGCGGGCGGGCGCCTGCGCGGAAGGGAGCGAGGGGCGGGGGCGCAGGTGATGGCCCTCTACGACGCGGCGGCGAACATGCGCATCCGGGGCCTCACCTTCCGCGGCGGCAGGAGCTGGGTCGTGCGCCCCCGGCCCCGCCCCGCCGCCCTCCGCGCCCCCCGGCGAGCCGCGGCAGGGCGGGTGCGTGCTGGTGGACATGCTGCAGAACACGTCGGCCGGCCTCCTCCTCGAGGACGTCGTCTTTGAGAAGTGCCACGCCGACGGGTCCGCCCCCCCGCTTCCCCCTCCCCCTTCTCCGCCCCTTCTCAGAAAGTTGGTCCCCTAGAAATTTGGTCCCCGCGGCCGTGTTGCGCATCCGCCGCCTCGCACGAGCGGTCAAGTTCGAAACCTGTGCTATGTCTGTATTTGCAGACGAAGCGGCAGGCCGAGACGCTTGGTCGGGCCCGGGGAAGACGAAGTGGCAGACGGCTTGGCGGGTCTTCCCGCGTCATCGCGCATATGCACCCCCCGGGTTACTGCAACTCGCCAAAGGTAAGCTTCGGCAGTAAAACCAGTTGCGGCTTCAACCACAACTCTCTTGTTCAGCCCGAGCGCAACTCTAGCTATATCTCTAGGTCTGGGGTTCCACAGTCGGCTCTTGCGCACGAACTCGCCGAGTGCGCATGCAAAAGGATTCTACAGGCGCTATTCCACCTGCAGATTAAATTCTAACCGCCGCCAATGCCTTGGAACCTTTCATACCATACAGCCCTGGAACCACTCCTGCAGCTAACCATTCACTGATAACTTCATATTTTTGAAAGATAATCTCGTGAGCTTGCTTGAAATTTCTGAGCAAAGTCGCTAATGCTCTCAAATTTTCACAGAGCAGCAGCTTCGTAAAACAGCAGCTTCTGCTACGTAAGCGCAAGTTGTACTTGTACTTTAAGAACCACATCGTTTATGTACTTTGCGGAGGTACTATTTGTAACCAATTGTAATCAGTTGTGTGTGGCGCACTGTTTACCCACAGGCAGTTACCAGGCAGGCCACGGTTTACCACTTGTTTGTTTGCCACACTTGCCAATGTTCGCGAATGTCAGGTGTGCAAGTTTTCCCAGGTGTGCCAGCAGCGCGACAAACATTTGTCGAAACCGCGAGCGATCCTTTTTTCCGCCTCCCCTCTCGCTTCGGCTGCGAAAAACTTGGCATGTGTACGAAGATGAGAATGGAACGGAGACTACTGCAGCTGATCATGATCTGGAACGGAGACTACTGGAGCTCTTCAAGGACAGAGGCTGCTGCTGCTCTTGGGGGGATGGCCATGGAGGAACCTAGTGTTTTGCGATGTGATTCGCTTGGCCAGTCCGTCTTGCAGGAGGGCGGCTCTGTGAGCTCTGGACTTCGTACGGCCAGTAGCGTACTGCGGTTAAAGCTAGGAGGGGTTTCGGTGTGGGGGCTGGCCTTGACCTTGTCTAGACCTGCGCAACACGCATCAACTGAATGGGCATGTGCATAACCAAGCAGCAGGAAAGCCGCACGCGCAGTCGCCCTGAAGCAAGCACGGCCAACCGGAATGCGCGGATTAGTTAGTGCAGATTTGCTTTATGTAGAAATTGCCTGGCCACCGTGCATGATCATAACCCGTAATACATAATGCGATGATACATAGAGAAGGCCATAGAGAAAAGGGGGCCGCGATCTTGAGGAGGAACATGACGTCCGGAGCCGAGATCACGATCATGATAATGAGAAAAGGGGGCCGCAATCATGACGAGGATGGGCGGTGATGAATAAGAGAGGGGGCTAAGTGCACAACGCGGAACATCGTCCCTTCCTACACTGTGACAGTCACTCAATTATTCAAAGTTTTCAAAGTTTACGTCGCTGCCCCCTCTCCCCATTATCACGATCATGCCATGATGGTCATGGCCTTATCGAAGGGTCGTGCTCTGGATGCCGGGTGGCGCTGGCCATGGGCCAGGCTTCGGGCTTCACTTATGCTTCGGCCAGGTCGTACGTGAAGCGCAAGTGGATCGCTGCCAGAGCCCAGGCTGAGGCTACTTCGTGTGAAGTCTTTTGTACGGGGCCTCCCAGTGACTCGCCAGATGAAGTCGCCTGGAACTTCATCAAAAACTCAGATGACTTTCGCAGGTGTCATCCAAGGCGTGAGAAGAGTTCCCATGCTGATGTCAATGCTGATGTCTATTCAATTTCTATAATGAAATCTCTTCTTGTTACTACATATTGAACGTGACAAATATATAAGGCTGATAAAGCTGACGACTTAAATATAATCGGCCTTTTTCTGCACTTCGGCGACAACCTCTCTATATGCTGGATCGAGGTGTATGAACTCGCGAAAAATGCACGTGTTCAAATTGCTAAGCTGTTGCTTCCTAGGAATAAGGTGGGGAGGCAGAGGGCCCCTACGCGCGCGCTGCGCACGACCTCATCCGTTGCCGCTTTGACCGGTCGGAAACAAGCTGAGCCCGTTGGCAGCCCAGCCGGTTACAAGTCAGTCGGGCAGCCTGGCAGCCCAAGTGGCGTTTCGTTCACAAATACGAAAGGTTTCGTTCGAAAATACGAATCAATTCGGTTGCTGTTGCTTCCTGGACGGCGATGATTATTAGGCGTCCGCCCAGGCAGAATCGTCGCGGTCTTAAGGGGCTAAATCTGCTGCTCCGAGGCTCAGGAGCTGGATATAAAATTATGAGTATTGCGGCGGATAATGCGTACTACGACAGAGAGCCCGCGCCGGGGCACTAGTACTCATTGGATCTACACAAAAGTTGATGTCTCTTCTTTCGCAAATGATGAACAATCCATGTACGATCAAAAATTAAAAATCCAAAATCAATCAAGCAAATCAATGACTGACTGACATTGCCTCGCCAGCAGGCTCTAGACTTCGACTGTGCATTGCCAGCTGCAGCCTGAGGCCGCATTAAGCGCCCGCCTTGCTGTCGACGGTTTCCGAACCTCCGTTGACTCTTCCAGGCGACACGAAAGCCGCAACCGCGGATGAGAAGTGCAACGCGGGGCCCGTCGTGGCCACTGCGCGCCGAGCCGCCGCCCGCATCGCGAAGAGCCAGAGCTGCGGATTGCGGAGGATGCGGTCAGAGGCAGGCCGGGGCGTGGCAAGAGGGTCTGCGAGGACAGGCGCGCCTGCTGCTCGTGCTCGCGGACGTAGCGATCCTGCGTTCAGAGCTCGAGTTAGGGGCAGCACGCGTCGAAAGGAGCAGCACGCGGCGCACAATGCCATAGGAGGCGGCGACGGCGGCGCGCAGGCGCAGGCCGAGGGCGCGGCGAAGGGGCCCCGCCTGGGCGACGCGCGCCGCAAGGGCGGCGGGGGCGGCCCCTGGAGGGCGAAGGCGGGGACTGCGGGGCAGCCGGCGAGTGCCGGCAGCTCGCCGGTCATCGCCAGCACCTCCACCTGCGCCGCCGGGCGCCCTCAGACGCCGGCACGCAGGAGGCCGCGCGCGGGGACATGGAGCCGGCCTCGCCTGGGCGCGGGCGAGGGCGGCGGGGTCGCAGGGCGGGACGCAGCGGCCCAGAAGCGGGGCACCGGGCGCGGGGGCGGCGGAAAGCAGGGCCGGGGAGCCGCCGACGTCGGTGCAGACGACAGGGAGGGCGGCGAGGGCGGCCTCGGCGAGGGCGAGGGGGAGGCCCTCGCTCCGGCTGCTGTTCACGAAGAGCCAGCCCCGCCGCAGCGCCTCGCTCGCCCGCCCCTGCCCCTGCGCGGCGCTCGCTCAGGCGGGGGAGCAAGGGTCGAGGGGCCGGCGGACGCAGAGGAGAACGTGGCGGGAGAGGCCGAGCTGCTCCACCGCCCGCTGGCACTGCCGCCCCGCCCCGCCCCGTCAGCCGCCGAGGGCCCGGCGCGGGGGCGCGGGGCGGGGCGGGCGGGGCGCCTGGGCGGCATAGGGCGGGTCCTTGCTAGGGTCCCCGTACACCAGCAGCTGCGCGGCCAGGCGGAGGCATCGGTCGCGCGGTCGAGCTTCTTTCGTGCGTCCCGCACCTGGTAGTCCGCGAGGCCGTACCCCTCGACGATGAGCTTGGCGGCGCGGATTGCCGTCAGCACGTCCTGCGCCCTCCTCAGATGCGGCTCCGGCGCCGCGGGGAGCTGGAAAGGAGGCGCGGGGCTTCTCGGCGGGGCGCGAGCGCGCGGGCCTTGAGGGGATTAAGATGGGAGAGCATAATCGCCGTCGGCCGCGCCTCCTCCGCCCCCCGCGCCGCGCTGAAGCGCGACAACTGGTCGACAAGAGTGAGGCACGCGTCGGCGGGGCTGGCGGGCAGGGCGGGGCGGGGCGGGCGGCAGGCCTCGACGCCGTTCGCGACCGGGCTCAGCCGCCGCCGCGCATCCGCCGTCCTCTGCACCGCCGCGTCGGGGCAGGGCGGGGCGGCGGGGGGAAGAACGCCCGGCGCGTGGAGGGGCCACCTGGGAGCCCGTGTCCGCGTCACCGGCGAGGTAGGCCTCCCAGGCGGGGTTGAAGGCGGGGGTACAGGCGACGACGCAGTCGGCGCAGGCGTACGCGGCGCGGGCGGCTAAGCGCGCGAAGCCGGCCAGCGCGCCCCGCACCTGGCGCCTCCGAGGGTCAGGGGGGCGGGGGAGCGGGAGGGAGGGCGGGGGCGCGGGGCGGGGACCCAGGGGGAGAGGGCGCGCTGGTGGCTGAGGAGGCGCAGCGCCTCGCGGTACGCGATGGCGTGGTCCCACACCTGCCGCCCCGCGTGAGGCCCGAGGCGGACGGGCGAGGCGGGGTGCGCGCCAGGAAGCTGGCCCCGTGTCGGCCTTGAGGGCGGCGCCCTGCGGGGCCCCGCCGGGTGCCGGTGAGGGGCCGGGGAGGAGCGCAGAGGGGCCAGGGCGGACGAGGAGGGCGCCGGGGCGTGGTGGGAGGCGTGGGCGACGAGGGCGCCGGGCGGGGCGGCGGGCAGGCGAGGCCGCGCAGGTAGTGCGCCACCAGCCCCAGCACCGCCTGCGCGGTGTCGGCCGGCCCCTCGCTCCGGCCGAGGCGGCGCCTCACCTCGCACTCCCCCTCCGACGGGCCGTCGGGGAGGCCGGGGCCGCCCGCCGCGGGGCCGGCGAAGTGCCGCCGGAAGGCGCGGCGCACGGCGGCGTGCTCCACCTGCCGCCGCGGAGCGCGCCCGTCAGCGCGCGGGAGCCGGCGGCGGGGCGGGGAGGGGGCGGCGCGCGTGGCGGCGTAGTCGTGGGCGGCGAAGTAGCGCCGCAGGTCGAGCCAAAGGCGCCCCGCTGCCGCCAGCTGCTCCCGCTGCCACCGGCGCCGGGGCCGAGGGCGGGGCCCAGAGGCGGAGGAGGCGGGCGATGAGGGTACGAAGGCGGCCGCCGCGTGCTCCGCCGCCGCGCCCGCCGCGCGGCAAGGCGCCACGCCGGCACGGCCCCGAGCTGCGCGCCCGGACGTGAGCCGATCGAGCGTGGCGACCTGGGCCGGGTGAGGGGGCGGCGCGGGAGGGCGCGCCAGGTGCTCGGTGACGCTGCGGCCGGGGCTGCGGGGCCCGCGGCCTCCCACAGGGGCACCACCCGCAGCGCCTCCACTCGACTCTGCGCCCCGTCGGCCCGCCGGGCGCGGGGCGAGGAGGGGCGGGGCGGGCGGACGGCGGGATCATAGCCGGGGGCACGGAGCGGGCCTCGTTCGCCACCTCCGCCACCTGTGCGCGCCCGGCGGCGCGCGGCTCGGGGAGGGCCCCAGCGGGCGGGGCGGGGCGGTGCGGAGGGCGTACGGCGGTCCAGGCAATGCGGGGTAGGCGGGCGAGCAGGTCTCGCCGGCACGCCGCCACGCCGCCACCTGCCGCCGCCTCAGCCCCGGCGGCGCGGCCCGGCCCGCCCGGCTCGCCGTCCATGGGCCACGTCGCGCAGTCCAGCGCCACCGCCGGCAGCGGGCGGCCCTGGCGGCCGGCTCGCCCCCGTGGAGGGCCGGCAGGGGGCGCGTCTAGGGGCAGCACCTCGCTCCAGGGCCCCGCAGCGTCGCCGTCGCGGGGCCCTCCCCTCCTCCTCCTCCTCCTCCTCCCGCCCGCGCCGTCCCCCATGGCGAGGTCGGGTAGAGCTGCAGGGCCAGGTGCGTGCGCACCTGCGCCGCGGCGTCAGCGCGGGCCGCCGGAAGGCCCTGGCGAGTCGAGGGGCGGGCCTCGGAGGGGGCGGCGAGGGAGATGCGGGCGCCAGGGCCGGGGCGTGCCGCCGGAGCCAGGCGCGGGCCTCGGCGACGCGGCCCAGTCACGGAGGGGCCAGTAGGGGCCATGGCGGGGTCGGCGCGCAGGAGCTCCTCGTCCCAGCGCCGCGCCGCAGGCCCGTCTGTCCCCAGTGAGCCGCCCTCGACGCGGCTCGGCGGCCAAGGTGGACGGGGGGCGCACCGAGGCGGCTATCCTGCCAGGCCCGCCACACGGCCGCGCGCGCCTGCGGCTGCCGCGTCAGCTGCGGCGGATGCGGCGGAGGGGCCGGGGCGACGCGGGCGGGCCTGGGAGGTGGCGTAGGGGCGCTCGGCGTGGGCGGCCTCCTCCGCGGGGGCCCCGCGCGGGGCCCGAGCTCCCCGAAGAGGGCGCCCGAGGCGGCGAGGGGCTCCCACGCGAGGGGGCCCCCGGCCCCCCGCGAGGGCGAGCAGCGGGCGAGCAGGGCCGGCAGCCAGGCCGGCGCTGGGCGGGGCGAGCACGAGGGACGTGGGCAGCCGGGGCGGGCGTGGGAGTAGCGGAGGGCGAGCAGGCCGGGGAGCTCGGCGCTGGCGGGGCGGGCGGCTGCACGCCCGGGGCCGGCGGCCGCGTGCAGCCGCACGACCACGTCCGACGCGCGGCGGCCCTCGAGCGGCTCCGGCAGTGGCACGCCACGGAAGACGACCCGCGCCTGCCCGCGCGCTCCTCAGCGCCGACGCTTTGGAGGAGGCGGAGAGCGGAGGGCGCGCCGGCGAGGCGGGCTGCAGGACGGCGAGCCGGGCGGCTTGGGGGCAGGTCGGGGCCCCCGGCCCTTCGCCATCGTACTCGTAGTCGAAGCGCACGTCGGGGCCGTGCTCGAGTGTCACCGAGCCCCGCAGGGCGCGCCCCGTCGCCGCGTCGAAGAGCAGCCAAAGCCGCGGCGGCCTGCTCCGCCGGTCAGAGGCGAGAGGTGCAGATTCATTGGGGCAAAGGCGCACGCCGAGGCCTCTGCCTCGTTTGAAACGTCGCCGAGGTAGTCGCGGCGCTCGGCGGGGAAGGGGCCGGCTGCGGCTGCGAAGGAGAAGAAGCTCGTCTCGAGAGGCCGCTCGCTCGCCGCGTCGTACCGCACCGCCCGCCGCACGCTGCGCCCCGCTCAGCCGACCCGGGCCCCGCGGGGCGGCCGCCGGGGGGGGGCGCGCCGGCCGTCGGGCCGTACTCGAAGCGGCCGAGGCGCCCAAGAGCCCCGCCGGCTCCTCCTTCAGGGCCCCTGCCCCCCCCGCTCCCGTCAAGGGGTGGCCGTGCGCGACGGCGGAGAGGCCCGCTCGAGCGGGGCGCGCCGGGGTAGGTGTGGAGGGCGGCGGGTGCGGGGCGGGGGGTGCGGGCCGGGGCCCTCGTGCCAGCGGAGGAAGGCGGTGCGGGGCGCCTCGGGGTCCTCGTCCACCACCCGCCCCACCCGCCCCCGGGGCCCCGCGGTGGCACGTCGCCCGCAGGCCCCGCCGCACCCGCTCCGCAAGCCCCGCCCGGCCCCGCCGGCCCCCAGGCACCCGACGGCGCAGGCGAGGCCGGCGGCGAGGGGCCGGAGGAGGCGGGCGTAGAGGGAAAGGCGAGGGGGCGGGGCAGGAGGGCGCGAAGGAGGCGCGGGGGCGCCTCGTCGGGGTCCCGGCGGCGGGGGCGCGGAACGTGGCGTCGTACTCCCAGGGGAAGCTGCCGGCGCTCTGTGAGGAAAGGGGCGGCCGAGAGGGCGGGCGCGGGGGCGCGGGGCGCACGCGGGGTCGCCGGAGAGGAGGAGGAACCAGAGGCGGCCGAGGGCGCCCAGGGCGAGCCCGGCCCGCCGCCGCCGCGAGAGGGCGGGTAGCGTGCGGGGGTGGCGGGGGGCGTCGAGGGCGGGGGGAGGGGGCGAGGAGGGCGGCGCCGGCGCGGCAGGCGGCGGCGACGGCGGGGAGGGAGGGCGCGGGGAGGCGCAGGGTGGCGGCGAGGGCGGCGAGGCAGCGGGGCGGGAGGGCCGCCGCGGGGCGCCCCGCAGCGAGGAGGAGGGCGGCGGCGCGGGCCGGCGCCGGCGCCTCCGCCCAGCGCCAGGAGACCCCAAGCCCGGGCACGGGGGCGAGGGCGGCCGTGCCCCCCGGCAGCGCCCCCGGCGAGCCAGCGCGGGCGGCCGCTGCCGAGGGCCGAGGCGGCGAGGGCGGCCGCCGGGGCCAGCCGGCGGCGGCGTGAGACAGGTAGGCGGCGGCCTCGGCGAGCCGGCGGGCGGCGGCGCGGGGCCGGCCGCGCGGCGCGGCGAGCACGAGGCGGGGCGGCGGGGCGAGGAGGAGGGCGAGGGCGAGGGGCGGCAGGGCGGGGCGGGGGCAGAGGAGGGCGGGAGGCTGCCGTCCTCGAGGCCCGCGGCGGCGCCGGCGAGGAGCGACGGGTCGCCGTGCACGCCGGCCCCGCCCCCGCGGCTGCTGGCGGCCGCGGTGCGCAGGAGGGCGGCAGCGGCGCGGAGGAGGGCCGGCGAGGCCGGGGCGAGGAGGGAGGCAGCCGGCGCGTCGAGCTCGGCGGGCTCGCTTCCCTCACGCTCGGGCCACGCCTCCGGGCGCAGCAGGGCGGCCGCGACGCGGGGCTGGGGCTCTCCGGCGCCCTCCATGGCCCCGAGCCCGCAGCTCTCCGCGTTGGGCGCGGACAATGACGGCGGGAGAAGCGCCCCGAGAAGCTCACGAGCGCGGGGGCGGTCGAAGAGGCCGCAGGCGACCGCAAGGGCTGCCAGACAGAGGAGAAGAGAGGCGGAGGCACTCTGATGACTGGGAGCCGGCGCGGGGCCCGCCCAAGCGCTGCATGGGATGGCGTGAGGCACGGACTCTGGCTTGGATGCGGGCCGGGGCCGGGGACGCACTCCGAGAAGTGCTCGAGGAGGCGGGCGGCGGGGTTCGCGAGGAGGAGCAGGGCGATGGCGAGGAGGGCGGCACGGGCGGCGCCCGGGGCCCCCTGCGGCAGCGGGGTCGCGGCGGTGAGGTGCGCCGAGGAGCCGGATCGAGGGAGGGCACCTCGTCCCAGAGGAGCGCGCCGCGGGCGAGGGCGCCGTCGGTGCGGCGGCGGGCGGCGAGCTCCGCCAGCGCCTGCGGCGGGGCGTCAAGGGGCCGGCGCAGGAGCAAGGCGGCGCGCGCCTCGGCGAGGGCGGCATCCCAGGCGCCCGAGAGGGGCTCCGGCAGCCGCCCGCACCCCGGGCCCTGCTCGCGTGCCACCCCTGCCCGCCGCGCTTTCAGCGACGGGGCATGCGCATGGCGCGCGGTGCGCGGCGCTCCGCACCAGCAGCTCGCGCTCGGCGGCGAGGCAGCCTGCCCGCCTCCGCGCCTCCGCCTCGCCGGGGCCGGCGGCGGCCCCGGGGCGCAGGCCGCGGAGCAGGCGGCGCGGGAGAGGCGCGGCGGCGAGGCGGCGCACGTGCGCCGCGAAAGCCCTGGAAGGGCCCGCTGAGCGGCGCGGCCCGGGGCGGGGCGAGGCGGGTGGGCATGCGCAGAGCAGGGCCGCGGGGCGCACCCGCGGGGTTCAACGTTTTCGTCGCCAGCGAGTCGCTCGGCGCGCCACTGCTCGAGGAGCGCAGGCGGCGTGACGCGCAGGTCGTCGAAGCGGCGCGCCCGCCACAAGAGCAGGCCGCCCTGCGGGAGGTCAGATGAGGATGAAGCGGGGCGCGGGACAGCTCGGGGAGAGGACCAGGGCGAGGGCGGCAAGGAGGGCGGAGGCGGCGGGGGCGGCGGCGAGGACCCAGTCGACCGCCCAGGGGCCGGTGGGGGCGAGGGCGGCGGGAAGGAAGAGGAGGGCCGGTGCGGCAAGGGAAAGCAGGGCGGCGAGGCCCTGCGGGGTGGGCGGTGAGGAGAGGGGGCGGGGAAGGGAGGAGGGGGGGCTGGAGGGGCCCCCACCTCGAGGGAGCGCCAGGGCGGGGCGCCGGGGGCCCGCCCCGAGAGGAGCGCGGCGTGGAGGACGAGGCAGGCGCCTGCAGGCCCCGCCTGAGCGCAGCGGGGGCGGCGGCAAAGGAGGGAGGGGGCCGCACCGAGGGCGAAGGCGCGACAGGCGGCGAGGGCGCCGGCCGAGGGCGAGGCGAGGGCGGCGGCAGTGGCGGCGCTGCGGGGGCGAGTCGGAGGGCGAGGGCGAGGAATGGATGCGATGGGAGGGGCGAGGGGGCTACCCGAGGGCGAGGGCGAGGAGGGCGAGGGCGGCGAGGGCGCCCTGCAGCGCCTGCGGGGTCGCGCTGAGCGGGAGGCAGCGCAGGCCGCTGCGGCGGGCCGGCGGGCCTGGAGGAGGGCGGGGATGGCGGCGGAGGGGACGGGCGAGGCCCGCGCCGCTCGCAGCGCGCCCGAAGCCACCTGCCGCGGCGGTCAGAGAGAGGGGCGAACGCGGCGGCGCGAGGAGGCGCGTGGCCGTGCCTGCGCGAGGCCGGCGGCGGCGGCGAGGGTGGCGTACAGCCCCGCGGGGAGAGGGGCGGGCAGAGCGCCGGTCCCGGCCGCCGCCGCCGCCGCCGCGTCGCGGGAGGCGGCTGGGGAGGGAGCGAGGGACTGGACGGGGCCGCCGGCACCACCACAGCTGGCGCCGAGGGCGCGGCTCAGGGCAAGGTGCAGGAGGAGGGGCGCCTGGCGGGACGCGGGAGTGAGGGACGCGGGGTGCGGGTGGAACGGGGACGCGGGGGCACCTGGTGGAGGGCGGCTCGTGCGAGGCGCCCCCCCCAGACGGAGGCCATCGCGAGGGGGCGGGGCCCGCCTCCCCTTGGGCCCCTGTCGGGCCGGCCGTGCTGCGCGGGGCGCTGAGGCGAGGCGAGAGGGGCAGAGGGGCGGCTCGCACGAGGGGGACGGAAGTGGAGCCGGCGGGGATGGCGTGCGGGCCGCAAGCCGAGGCCGCCCGCGCCACCCCGCCGCTGCACTCGCCCTCCCGCCCGCCCCCGCCCTCCTCCTCGTCATCCTCCCACTGCAATCGAGTTCTCGTCAGCGGGGCGCGGTGTGGACGGCGAAAAGGGGGGCGGACGGGGCGGACGGGGCGGTCGCGGAGGCGGGCGAAGACGGCGGCCCCCACGCGGTGCTTGGCCACCCCGAAGACCCCCTGCCGGCCCCGCCGCCTCACGCGGCCAGCCGGCGGCTGGAGGAGGGGGCGGGGGGGGCGGGGGCACGCCTGGGCGTCCTCCTCGCGCAGCCCCGAAAGCTCCAGCACTGCGCGCCCTCAGCCGCCCCCGCGCAGCGAGTCCTCGGGGGACCGGGCACGCGCACGGACGGTGGCGGCGTCGGGGGAGGGGAGCGGCAGCGGCGCCCCCTGCGGGGCGTCAGGGGCGGTGGGCGGGGTGGAAGGGGCGGGCGGGGCGGACGCGGGCGGCGGCGGCGGCGGCCTCGTCGAGGGCGGCGTCGCGCAGCGCCCGCCGCGCGCTCGCCAGGAAGAGCCCCGCCGGGCACCGCCGCCCCTGCGCCCCGCTCAGCCGGGCGAGTGGAGGAGACGAGGCGGGCCGAGGGCACGGTGGGGGCGGCCCGAAGCGAGCGGCGGCGGCGGCGAGGGCGGCGGCAACGCAGCGGAGGGCCGCCGCGTCCTCGCCCCTCCAGCATGCCCGCCGCGCCTGCCGCCGCCGCAGTTCGTCAGGGAGGGAGCCGGGGGCGCTGCAGGGGAGCGGGCGGCGCACGAGGGCCTCGCAGGCGTGCGCGGGGGAGGCGTGCGGCGGGTCGCCGTCGGGGCCGCGGGCGGCGGCCTCGAAGGCGGCGGCGGCGGCGCGCAGGGCCGAGGCGCCCTCGAAGAGGCGGCGCAGGCAGGCGCGGCGGGCGGCGGCGGAGAGGGGCCCGGGCCGGGGGCGCGCAGGCCGGCGGCGAGGGCCGCCAGCTCGCCGTACGAGGCCTCCTCCACGTCGGCGCGCGCCGTCGCCCCGCCCATCGCCTCCTGCAGCGGCGCCTCGCTGGGCGTGAAGGGTCTCAGAAGCGGGCGGGGGGCGGGACCTCGAGGGCGAGGGCCTCGGCGGCGCTGCAGCCGAGGAGCGCTCGCGCCGCGCAGTGCGCCGCCGCCTCCGCGGGGCACGCCGCGTCCCGCCGCACGAAGAGCTCCACTCGCCCGCCCCGCCCCGCCCCTCAACAGGCCCGCAGGCGGCGTGGAGCCTCACCGCGCCGCTCGCGTCCTGCAGCGCTGCCGCCGGGTGAGAGAGGGGAGAGGGGGGGGGCGTCCCGGGGCCGGCGCATGCGAACCCATGCGGTCCACCAGCCAGACGCGCAGGCGGCCGGCCCCGGCCCCTTCGCCGCGCCCCCGGAGGGCCCCTGCGACGCGCCGCCCGAGGCCGGAGCCGGCCGCCTCCGCCGCGGCGGCCCACTCGTCGACGCGGGGCGCCGGGGCCTGCGGGTGGCGCGGGTGAGAGGGGCGGGGCGGCGGGCGGAGGAGAGGCGGGAGCGGGCCTGCTCGAGGAGGGCGGCGGCGCGGAGGGCGCGGAGGGCGGCGAGGATGCCCGCCCCGGCGCCCGCCTCGCACGTCCCCGACGCCAGCTCCGCCCGCACCGCGAGACTCTCCGCCTCCGGCCCCCGCGGGGGCGGGGGCGCGGCGTCGAGGGGCCCCAGCGCCGCCTCCACCGCCGCCGCCTCCACCCCCTCCCCCTCCTGGCCCTCCTCGCTCTCCTCGCCCAGCGACTCTGCGAGGGCGCGGAAGACGGCGGCGGCGGCGGCGGCGGTCGGCGGGGCGAGGCCGTGTCCGCCGCCGGGGCGGGCGCAGGCGGCGGCGAGGCCCTCCAGCCAGAGGCGCCACGCGAGGCGCGGCGCGGGGCCGGCCCGGCTCCCCCGCGGCGCGGCCAGGGCCGCCTCGAGGCCGCGGAGGGCCGGCGAGGTCACCAGCGCCGCGGCGCTCGCGCCCGGCGGCTCTGGCAGGCGGAACTCGAGCAGGCGGGGCAGGGGCCCCGGGGCGACGCAGAGGGGCGCCCCCCGGGGGTGGCAGAAGGCGGCGAGGCGGCGGTATGCCCCGGGGTGGACGAGGTCGAGGGAGGGCACGCGCTCCAGCACCAGCACCTGCGGGGTACACGATCGAACAGAGCGCAGGGCGAGGGGCGGGGCAGTGCCGACCTGATTGAGATCGGGATAGGCGTCCAGGGCGGCGCGGAGGAGGGCGCGGCGGGCGGCGCGGCGAGCGACCGCGGGCCCGTCGGGCACGGGCGTCAGTTCAAGGGTCTCCACGCAGGCGCCGCATCCGGCCGCGAGAAGCGACTCCGGCAGCGGCGCATCCGCGAGCAGCGCGAACGCAACACGCGGCGGGGCGAGGCCGCGCAGCGCCTCCGAGAGAGCCCTGCAGTTGCACAGCTCCACGCCGCGCAGCAGCACGCCCGCCGCGGCGCCGGAAGTGCTCGCTGATGCCGCAGCAGCGGAGTCCGCTATAGCTACCTCAACTGCTGCGGCGAGCGCCGCGCTATTCGGCGGCAGCGCTGAGCAGTCCAGCGCCACGAGGACGATGCTTGTCTGCATGCTGTCATTCAGCCCTCGCATGCCGCTAGCTCGCTATTGCAGCGGTGCAGGCTGGGGCTGCGTGTGTTTCAATAGTCAACGTTGCAGGCGGCAGCTAAGTGGCACGGGAGAGAGGAGAGAGCGCACGCAAGAGCCCGGCTGGGCGCGCATGACGTGTGCCGATGCGACGATGCAACGCCAGCTGGCCGCTGCAGAGAACTGGTTTTCCCGGACAGCAGGCGCCTGGGCGCGGAGAGCAGAGCACTCAACTAGCGCGCATCATGATCGAGAGCGTCGAATGCGCTCGCGGGGGCCGGCCCGTCGGGGCCGCATTGCGCGGAAGCGCAACTCGCATACCCCCCTGCCTGTGGCTTTAACTGGCTTAAACACTGGCTTCCACTGAAATTTGCAGCGCGCGCTGAGAACCAGCTGCAGCAGCCTGCAGCCTTTAACAGCTCCGGCGTGCATCGTGCTTGGCCACCCGACCGTCGAGCTGTTGAAGTACTAGTGCAATCGATTGCGCACCTGCCAGCCCTTAGAAACGCTTCGAAAGGCCGCTCGCACCCGTCGAACAGCGATCGTTCGAGGATTTGATCGACTCGTTCGACTTAGCCCCGGCACCCTAGCGGAGAAGCTATAGCTAGGCAGTGTAACGGCGGCCGCGGCGCGCTCGGGTCGCGCCGGATCGCATGCTGCGCTCATAGGCCCCGCCGCGTCCACACACGTTTTCTGAGCGCCAACAGGGGCAGCGCGGCAGCGCCCCAAATCTCACATAAACGTCACCGCGGCCGGCCGCGCGTGCGCGCGCGCGCGCGGCGTAAGTTCAAATCGGCCGCCGCCACCGCGAAGCGATGAAGATCGCCGTGCTCCAGAGCAGCTACGAGGGAAGCAACTCCTGCTTCAAGGTCCGCGGGCCGCAAAGACGGGCCGCGTGCACGGCGCGGCCGGATCCCGGACCTCGACCGGTACCGACGCGGGCGCCCCCGCGCGCGGGGCTGGGCTGGGGGCAGGAGGCGGACAACTACGACTGCAACCCCGGCAACCTGTACGGCCCCTCAGAGCATACCTTCACTTCGGTGATGGTGCGGAAGAGGACGGCAGGCGCGTTAACGCTCTGCGGCCGGCGCGCGCGCGGGGGGGCCGGCGGGCAGCGGGGTGAATTCGGGGCGGGTGGCAGTGGCGGACGTGCTGGCGGCGGCGCGGGAGGGGTACGACATGTACATCAACCTCTGCGACGGCGCCTTCGACGAGGTGCGCGGCCCGGCGCCCCGCCCCCGTCCCGGTCCCCGTCCCCGTCCCCGGGCCTCTAAGGGGCGGGGCGGCAGGACCGGGCCGGCGTCGAGGTGATCCACGCCCTCGAGGCCTTCGGCCTCCCCTACACGGGCGGTGCGCCCGCCCGCCCGCCCCGCCTCCCGCCCCGCCCGCCCCCCGCCGGTTCCACCGGCCGCCGCGCAGCGGACGCCGCCTTCTACAGCCTCTCCAAGGACAAGAGTGCGGCCGGCCCCCCGTCCCCCCCCCCCCCCCCCCCCCTCTCCCGCATTTCAGCTGCCGGTGCTCACTGCGCACGCGGCAGTGAAGTGCATCGGTGCGCGGCGCGGCGCATGCTCAGAGCGTCGGCGCGGGCGGGGCGCGGGGCGGGGCGGCGGGGCGAGCGGGGGGCGGGGCGCAGCGCAGCAGGCCGGGGTGCGGACAGCACCGTTTGTGTTCGCGCGGGACGGGGAGGGCGTGGAGGCGGCGGGGCGCCTCCTGCGCTTCCCCGTCATCGTCAAGCACCCCAACTCCGGCGGCTCCATCGGCATGACCAGGCGCCCGCCCCCGCCGGCCCCGTCTAGGAGGGCGGGCCCTTGGGGGCTGCGCTGAGGGGGCGGGGCGCAGGCGGAGCAAGTGCGGTGGGGTGGAGGAGCTGCGGGAGCAGGCGGGGCTCTTCCTGCGCGACTTCGGCGGCGTCCTCGTCGAGGAGTTCATCGCCGGCAGGCCCGCCCCCGCCCCGCCCCGCCCCGCCCGCCCCGCCCCCGACCCCGCCCCCGCCCCCACCGCCCCTCACGGGCCCTGCAGGGAGTTCACGGTGCTTGTCGCGGAGGACGCCGCCGGCCCCGAGGGGGTCCATGTGTACCCCCCGGTCGAGTGCGCGTTCCCCCCCGGCGAGGAGTTCAAGCACTTCGACGTGCGCGCCCCGCGCCCCGCGCCCGGGCGGGGCGGGATGGGGCCGCGGGGCGGGGGCCGAGGGTCGCGGTGGGACAGATGAAGTGGACGGAGTACGGGGCGATGGTGTGGGGGCGGGTGGAGGAGGCGGGGCTGGCGGGGCGGCTGCAGGAGGCGGCGGGGCGGGCCTTCGCCGCCCTCGCCGCCTCCTCCTACGCCCGCCTCGACTTCCGCTCCGATGACCACGCCCGCCCCCGCCCGCCCGCCCCGCGCCCCGCCCCGCGCCCCGCCCACGCGTTCCGCGGCGCCGCAGGGCGAGATCTTCTTCCTCGAGATCAACGCGAACCCCGGGATCTTCTACCCCGCCATGGACGGCAGCGCCGACATCATCCTCGCCCTCGCCGCCGGCCACCGTCCCTTCGTCGACCGCGTCCGCCCCGCCGCGCCGCCCCGCCGCGCCGCCCCGTCCCAGCGCCTCCGGGGGGGGCGCCTCGTGGCTCACGGGGCGGCCTCGGGGGCCCAGATCATGGAGAGGGCGCTGGCGCGGCACCGGCGGGCGCGCCCCGCCTACGAGGTGCGCCTCAGCGCGGAGGGCGGGCGCCCCGGCCTCTTCGCCCGCCGCGACCTCGCCCCCAACGAGACCATCGCCCGCAACGAGGCCGCGCCCCTGCCTCTCGCCTGCGCCCACGGCCCCCTCCCCCGGCCGCACTCCGCCTCGCCCCCGCCGGCACCGCCCCCGGCACCCCCTCCCCGCCTCTCTTCCTCGACCCGCGCGGCGGCGACTGGCTGTGCGGCTCGCCCCGCCCCGTCCCGCGCCGCCCTGCCGTGGGCTCCCTCCGAGGGGGCGCGCAGGCAGGTGCGAGGCGGGGAAGGCGGGGCGGGGGCGAACGCGGCCTTCCGCGGCCTCGACCTTGTCGCCACCCGCGACATCCCCCGGGGCCACGGTCCGCCCCGCCCACGCCCCCCTCCCGCCCCGCCGCCCCGTCCCTAGCTAGATAGCCCTCCAGCTTCCCCGCGCCGCACAGCCCCCGCCGACGCTCGCCCGCTACATTTCATCCTGAGCCCGGTTGCAAATTGCTTTTGTCGCGCGCAGAGATCTTGGTGCCAGCGCGGGAGCTCTGCGTGGCGGGGCCGGCATGCGCGTGGCCGGATCGCTTGGCCGCGGCCGCGTGCGCCTCTGCCGGCGGCGCCAGCGACGTCGACGTCGGCACCGCCGCGACCGCCTGCAGCTAGCGCTAGCGCTGCAGCTATGGCTGTAGCTGGCGCCAGCCCTCGGCCCGGCCCCTGTACTTCGTATACGGTATGCGCAGCTGCATTAATATTTCGATATCGATCCCGCGATTCCTCTAGCAGGGCGGTGTATGTGCATATGTGTTCTTGGCAATTAATTGGCAATTGCAAGCCTTGAAGCTCAGCGGCTTATATAATTACGACCGTCGGACAGTTGAAACGACCGACCTCTCCGAACTCCCCTCCGCCGTGCCCCCTCGCCTTCGAACCCCCCTCCGCCGTGCCCACTGCCCGCCCCGGCCGGCCGCCGCCCGCCCTTACGCCCCCCCGCAGGCCTAGGAGGCCGTCGCGCGCCTTTTCGAAACAGCCCACGAGCACCTCGTGCCCGCCTTCTGAACTTTCGGAAGTTCTAACATGCGCTTTGGGATCCGCGGAATTCGAACTGCTCTCCGATGGCGAGGCCTCACGCGGCGCCGCCTTCCTACCCCAGCTTTTCTCTTTCAAAATACCTCAGCTTTTTCTCTCCCCAAACATTGCCGGCGCAGAAAACTATTATGTGCACAAAGCTTGAGCGAATATTCTGCTGCCAGCGGCGCAGGGCTAGAAAACACGGCTGGGGGAGGAAGGCGCTAGAGGGGGAAAGGCTCGTAGGAAAAGGGGCCCGTGGCGCGAGGCTCCCCTGTGCTGCCCCCGCCACTCACGTCCATCGGGTCGCCGTCACCGAGCGGCGCCGGGGCGTGCTCCGAGGGCGGGGGCGGGGGAGGGCGGGCAACGGAGCCCCCCGCCGCTGGCTCGGGCGGAGCGGGGAACCCCTCGAGGGGCTGGAGGGAGGGCCCCGCCTCCGCCGCCTGCTCCCTCGGGGCCGGCGTGGCGGGTTCGGGCGGAGGAGAGGGCGTCGCCGGCTCGGGCGAGGGCGACGCCGACTCCTCGGGCGGGGGGAAGTACGGCTCGGGCTCCTGCGCGGCCGCCGGCGGCGGCATGTGAGCCGGCGGGCCGTGCGCCGGGGGGTACTGGAGAGAGGGCGAGTTGATGGGGAGCGGAGCGGCGGGGTGGCTCGGGGGCGCGGGGGCGGGCTGGGAGGGGAAGTTAGAGGGGTACTGCTGGCGGTGCGGGGCGTGGTGCGGGGCCTGGAGAGCGGCCTGGGAGGGGGCAGCCGGGGCGTGGGGCAGGCGCCCGGGCTGCGGCTGCGGGGCGAGGTGGGGGAAGGCGAGGGCGGGGTGGTTGGCGGGGGCCGGCGCCTGGGGGGCGAGGAGGGAGGAGATGGAGGGGGCCGGCGCCTGGGGGGCGAGGAGGGAGGAGATGGAGGGGAGGACCCCCGAGGGGGCCATGCTCGCCGGCGGGCCTCGCGACGCCACCGCCTGCGCGTACCCGGGCCCCGGCCCGAAGAGCGCAGGGTGCGGGTGCCCGAGGAGGTGCCCCATCGACGGCCCCGGCATGGACCCCGGGGGGTACTGCTGCTGGCCCTGGGGGTACTGCTGCTGGCCCTGGGGGTACTGCGGCTGGCCCTGGGGGTACTGCGGCTGGCCCTGGGGGTACTGCGGCTGGCCGTGCGCGAGGCCAGGCGCGTGGCCGTACCCATGCTGCCCGTGGGGATGGCCCATCGGGTGCCCGACCATCCCCTGGGTCCCCATCGGGTCGTACCCTCGTTGCCCGTAGCCGCCGCCGCGGCCGTCCGGCGGGGGGCCGTACCCAGGGACGGCCATGCCGGGACCCATGCCGCCGGGCTGCGGACCGGGTCGCAAGCCGTACATGCCGTCGGGGGCACTGCCGGGGCCCGACACGAGGGGCATCATGGGCCCGCTCAGCATCACGGGCCGCCCCGCCACCGCCGCCGCCGACGGGGCCGGGCCGCCCGGCGCCTGCGGGTACCCTTGCCGAACGCCCCCGGGGGCGACCGCCATGGGGGCCGCCGGCATGGGCGCCCGCATCCCGTTCCCCATCGCCATCGGGGCGCCCGGCAGCGCGACGGGGGCACCCGGGGCCGGCGGCTGCGGACGCTGCTGCGGCGGCTGCAGAGGCGCCGGTTGTTGCTGCGGCTGCGGCTGCACGGGCTGGGGCGCCGGCGGGCGATTGGCGCTCGCCGCCGCCGGGGCGCCGGGGCCGGCGCCAAGCGTCCGGGCGGCAGGGGCGGGGCCCCTCGGGGAGGCCCGTGTGCCAAGGGCGGGGCGGGGGCCGGCGAGAGGGGCGCCGCCGGCTTGCGCTTCTTCAGAGGTACGCCGGCGCTCGCCTTCTTCTTGGGGGGCCCGGAGGAGAGGCCCCCGGCGGGGAAGCGATCCGAGCCGGCCCCGGGCGAGGCCGCCGGGGCCCCTCGCCGCCCTCGCCGCCGCTGGAGCGGCCACTGGAGCCGTGGCCCTCGGCGCCCTCCTCGTCGCCGCCGCTGCCGGCCTCGTCGCTGGGGCGCCGCTGCCGGGGCCGCCTCGCGCGCCGCGGGGGCCGCTCGGGTCGCCGCCCCCCGCCCCTCGTCGTAGTCCTCGTCCCCGCTGCGCCGCCCTCAGCGCCGGGGCGGGGCGGGGCGGGACGCGGGCGGGACGGCACCTGTCGTCCCCGGAGCCGACAATGTCCTCCACGTCCTCCTCCTCGTCCGGGCCCTCCCCGCTCGGCCGCCCCGCCTGCCCGCCCCGCCCCGCCCCGCCCCCGCCTCCTCGCCCCCGCTCTCCTCCCCTCGCCCTCGCTGCGCCGCCGCGGGGGCCGCTTCTTGGAGGCCTTGCGCGCCGGCGCCGGCTCCGGCAGCGCGAGGCCGGCGACGGGGGCGCCGGGGAGCCCCGGGCCGCTCGCCGCCGCCGCCGCCGCGGCGCGCGACGAGGTCACCGAGATGGAGAACTTGGGCCGCGCGTACGGGTTCTCGTCCCCCGCGGGCCTGGCGCCGCCGCCGTGGCGCGGCGGGCCCCGCGGCCGCCCTTCTTGCCGGGGCGGGCCGTGGCCCGGGGGCAGGATGGCGGCGGCGAGGGCGGCGGGGAGGGTCCCGTCGGTGGGCAGCACGGGCTCCGACGCCTCGTCCCACTTCTCCTCCGGCGCCTCGCACGAGAACTGCCGCTCCGTCATCCCCCGGCGCGGGGCGGGGCGGGAGGGGGCCGGGCGGGCGCACGCTGGGGAGGGAGATGCAGAGGAAGGCCTCGTTCTCGCCGACAACCATCCCGGGCGGCAGCCGCCGCCACTTCTCGCACCGGTCGCACTGCGCCCACTTGTCCTCCACGAACGTCACCGGCGCCCCCTCCGCCGGCGGCGCCGCCCCCGTGCCGGCCACGACCCCGGGGCCCGGCAGCGCCGGGGCCGCCCCGGGGGGCACCGGGAGGAACGGGGCGGGGAGGGCGGGGGCGGGGGCGAGGGGCTGGGCAACGGGGTGCAGCACGTCGGGAGCCTCCCGCCCGGGGAGCCGCGGTGCAACCGCCAGCACGAACGCCTGGCTCCCCGCCCCGCCCTTCCCTGCCCCCGAAGCCGACTTGGGCCCGCCGGCGGACGCCGCCGCGGCCTTGGAGGACTTCGAGGCCTTGCCGGGCTTCTCCTGCCCCTCGCTCCCGCTCCTGCTCCGCTTCTGGCCCGGCGGGGCAGCGGCGGCGGCGGCGGCGCTCGCGGCGGCGGTAGCGGCGGCGGCGGCGGCGGCGGCGGCGGCGGCGGCCTGCTGGGCGCGCTTGCGCTTGGTGGCGGCGGCGGTCTCGGCGACGGTCTCCTCCTCGTCGTCGTCCCAGGGGTCCTCGGGGACGTCGCAGGTGATGCCGGGGAGGGCGGTGCAGTCGAAGGGGGCCCCCTCCGAGACGTGCATCCCCGCCGGCAGCCGCCGCCACTTCGAGCACCGGTCGCACGCCGACCACACTGTCCGCGACGCCTCCGCCGCCGCCGCCGCCGCCGCCGCCACCGCCGCCAGGTTGCCGCCCCCCGGCGCAGCGCCCTCCTCGGGCTTGGAGGCGGGCTTGTCGGCCCAGCCGGCCATGGCGCGCTCGCCGGCGACGAGGGGGACGAGGGGCGCGCCGTCGGCGCCGGCGCCGGGCACGGGCCCCTCGAACCAGGAGGCGTCGATGCGGACGGTGTCGCCCTTGCAGAGGCAGGGGCGCGCCGCCTTGCCGAAGGCGATCCACTTCTCCGTCGCGAAGTTGACCGACTCCGCGCAGTTGAAGCCCGTGTTGAACCCGCAGTGGTACGCCCGCGGGAAGTTCACCACGAACTCGTTCGCGTGCTGCACGCCGTTGTACACGGGGATGCCGTGCTGCAGCAGGATCGCCGGGTCGATCATGCACATCTTGTGCCGCATGAACTGCCCCCCCAGGGCCCCCCGCCCCGTCAGCCCGCCCCCGCCAATCGCCCCGCGCCTCCCCGCACCGACGCCCCACAGGCACCTGCTTGCACTCCTTGGCCTGCTCGGGGAAAAGGATCTTGGCGAGCGCCTCCAGCTTGTCCGCGTGGTTCGGGCTCACGGCGTACCACACCTTCGGCGCCCCTGCGCCGCGGCCGTCGGGCGGCGGCCTGGGGCGGGGCGGGGCCGGGGCGGCGGCGGCGAGCGGGCCCCGCGGTGCGCACCGAAATGGAGGTAGTTGATGGAGTAGAGGTCGCAGTCCTCGGTGTGGATGCAGAAGCTCGCTCGCCACATACCCACGTACAGGAACGGCGTGTTCACCCCGGGGATCTTGGGCACGATCTTCAGCGTCAGGAGGTTCGGCAGCTCGGGCAGGTTCCACTGCCGCCCCGCCCTTGGTCAGCGGGGGCGCGGGGGCGGGCGCGGGAGGCCGCACGTCGCCAGCGGTCGAGTCGAAGAGGGTGCCCGGGGTGTCTGCGCCGTACATCGGCGAGCCGAACCGCACCATCTTCCAAAACCGCCGCTGCCCCGCGGACCGCCGTGTCACGGGGCCGACCGCGGAGGATCGGGCCGGGGCGGGGGCGCGTACCGAGAGTCCTTCGATGCTCTCGTTTGGATCCGGCGGCATCGCCTCTTTCCGCATCGCGTTCTCCCGGAACGCCGCCAACGTCAGGGACTTCGACTCCAGATGCGTGAAGTAGTACACGCCGTTCTTGCCCGATGCGTGCTGTCTTATCGGCCTCTTCACCATCTGCGGACGGAAACGACCGGGAAAAGATCCCCGCCGGTCGTGTCAGCACCCGGCGACATCGGTCGATTCTCCGCGACCGGGCGCACCAGGCTCCACGGGATCTCCTCCATGTTTGCCCGCGGTTTCCATGACTTTGGCGGCACAATCTTGGCGAGGCCGACCCGGCCGGCCGTCGTCTCGATGTGCTTGAGGTACGCATCAAACGATGCGAATTCTTCTTCGGTAGGATGGAACGTTGGAATCCCCTGCATAGCTAATGCCGCAGCTAGTTCGAGGGGGCGCTCGTCGTTTCGAGCATCAACTCCACGTTTTTCGAGCTGCCCGTCAGTTTTGTATGCTTTCCGGCGGGCGGCGGCGAGGAAGAACGGCGAGAACCCTGCTTCCCAGGCGATCGCAGTTGGCAGGCCTTACCCCTGCTTGGTTCCCTCCCCCCACCCGCGCGCGAAAAAAACCTGCCGCACGAGCGATTAGCCATAGGCTCCATAGCACCGGCGAACGCACTCGCAATCGAAACTCCCCAGTAGCTAGATCCGCGCAGAAGCCGAGGCGCTCCACGCTTGCCGAATGGTGACCTCCGCGCTCCCGCACGCGCTGTCCGCTCCGGAATCCGGATCCGCACAGACTGCAGCTAAGCGAGCGGCGCAGCGGGCCATTATCCAGCGCGTCGCACAGGCGTCAGTGGTCTGCGCGGAGAAGCCACCGGCTGAGATCGGCCGCGGCCTAATGGTCTTGGTCGGGTGCGCTCGCAGCTTGAGAACTGTCGCCGGCTCATGATCGCGCGTTCGCGGCGCGTTCGCGTCGCAGCGTGCACGAGCAGGACAAGGAGGAGGATGCAGCGTACATCCTGAAGAAGCTGCTGAGTATCCGAGTCTTCAGCGACGAGGGGGGCAAGCCGTGGACGAAGAGCGTCACTGACCTTGGCCTGGAGATCCTCGTTGGTGAGCGCAGGGGCCCCATATAGCTAGGCCTGCGAGCGCGAGGCCGGCGGGCCGCCAAGCGGGCCGCGCGCGCAGTGAGCAACTTCACGCTCTACGGCGACTGCAAGAAGAACAAGGTACGCGATGGCCGGGGGCCCCATCGGTGACGGCGGCGGGGCGGGCTGACGGGGAGGGCCGGGGCGGGGCAGCCGGACTTCCGGTACGCGATGGGGACGGAGCGCGCCAAGGCCTTCTACACAAAGTTCGTCGAGGTGCGACCCCCGCCGCCCCGCTCAGCGCCTCCTCGCCCGGCCCCGCGCGGAGGCGAGCGGCGGGGCGGCGTGCAGGACCTGGGGCGGGCGTACCGGCCGGAGCTGATCAAGGACGGCGTGTTCGGTGCGCGGGGCGCTCTCGCAAGCTGGGGGTGCGCTGCGGCAGCGCGTCACCGGCCTGCGACGCCCGGCAGGCGCCATGATGAACGTGCACCTCGTCAACGACGGCCCCGTCACCTTGGTCGTGCGCCCCCGCCGACCCGCCCCGCGCCGCCCCGCGCCCCGCCGCCCACGCGCCCGGCGGCCGCCGGCGCAGCTGGACACGCGGGAGCGCAAGGCAGACAAGGCGACGCCGAGCGCGAGCCCCACACCCGACGACTAGCCCCCACCAGACCCCCCCATTCTTTCAAGCGCCTTCGGAGTGCCTGCCTCGGGTCACGCGCACGCTGCAATAGAGCAAGCTCGGCGGCTCGGGATGCTTTGCTTGCTTGAGCTGTGCCTACAGCTAGCTGCATCAGAGGGCGCGACGGCGGGATCGCCTCCTGATGACTGCGCCCTGCGGCGCTGGCCCGGCGGCGGGTCGCGAATCCGACTCCAACGAGGCAGGCGCCGGCTTTTCGAGTCCAGTGCTCAAGATCGCCCTGGAGCTTACGCATACACGCCCTGGCCAAAGCTGTAACGGGCGAGAGGGAGAAGCCCCGCCGGGCCGAAAGAATGAGGAAGCTTGAGAAAGTACGTTCCTCAGGGTGCGCGAGGCACCGCTTTTTGAGAATCCATCATGAATCGCTCGGTTCGCGAAGGTAGAGAACATAGCATCACCGGAACGCAAATCAAGAGGGGGCCACCCCGAAAGCCGCAGGGAAAGTGGGACGATGCAAGGGGGCAGGGGAAAGCGGGCCACGCACGCCAGTAAACGGTTCTCAGCGGCTGAGCGGCTGCCGACGCGTTCCGAGATCGCGGTTTCGTATCGTCTGCGATTCTGAAGCTCCTAGCTACGCCGGCTACCGTACCTACGCTGCTGTGCCATACCCTGCCTAGTTCCACGCCGCAACCGAGCGCTGCCGCGCCCTCACGTCTTCGGCGCTGCGTGCGACGGCGTGAGACGCGGGATGGGTATCGAAGAGGGGCCGGGGCGGCGGGCCCCGGGGCGCACCGCCGAGGGCCTCTATGGGCATGCGCTCGATGGAGTACTTGTGGGCGGAGATGTACATGATGGGGACGCCGGGCACCTTGCGGATGCGCCGCTTCAGGTCCTTGTCGCACGTCGCCACGATGTAGCACTTGTGCTGCGCCCCCGCCTCAGCGCCCCCGCGCGCGCGGCCGGCGCGCGGCGGCGCGCGCCTGCTGGACTCGCTGCACGAGGCAGTCGTCGGCGTACGTGCCCTTGTGCGAGCACGGCAGCCGTTCGATCCGCGGGTCTTTCGCCACCCTGCCCCCGCCCCCCCGCCCCGCTCAGCGCCCCCGCCCCTGCCTCCCCCGCGCCGGCGCCCCGCCCGCCGCCGACTTCCGGACCTCAGGGCGACGCGATACTTGGGTCCCAGCTTCTCGAGCTCCGCCATCACGCAGTCCGTGATCATCGGTATGCCTGCGCGCCCCGCCTCAGCGCCCCGCACCCCCGCGCCGGCGCCCCGACGGCGCCCCAGGCAGCGGGCGATCGCGCTGCCGCCACGCACACTTCGCGTACAGGCAGTCCATCATCGCCTTCATGACGTCGAGCTTGTTCTGGATCGAGAAGTTGATGAAGTTCGTGTCAAGGAGGACCTGGTAGGGCGGGCCCAGCGCCGTGTTGTATGCGAAGAACATCTTCGAGTCCACCGGCGCTCTGCGGGGTGCACCAGCGTACGCGCGCCCGTCAGCAGGGTCGATCCGGGCGCCGCCGCGGCCTGCGGGAGCGCCGCCGGGTGCTAGATCGGGGCGCGCACAGGTGCCGGACTTTCGACTCCTCCTTCTTCTTCTGCTCCTGCTCGCGCTGCTCCTTCGTCTTTCTGAGCGTGCGGGAGACGCTTAGCTACGGCTCCGGGGCGCAGCCGGGCGGGCGCACAGCCGCTCGTCCTTGGGGTTCAGCATGCGCTTTACCGCAGCAAACTTCTTCGTCTTCTTGGCCTTTCCCTGCGCGCCGCTCAGCCGGGCGCGTGCGATCGCGCCGGAAGAAGCACCATCTTGGGGGGAACTGATGCTGTCCGGGTACAGCGCTCGTCCTCTTGGGCGCTTTCCGGGAGGGCCGCCTCTCACAAGTTCCTCCCGATAAGCGACGCGTACGCGTAGCATCGCGTCAAGCAGGTTCCTCCTAGCGCCATGGTGGGCGGCGGCGCCCAGAAGCGCAGGCGCCGCGCTGCTCCGGTGCCAACTGCGGCCGCGAACGGGATGGAGGACCCGGCAGCTCAAGGCGCCGCTCGAGACGGGCTCGAGATGCTTCCCGATGCGCTGATGAGCTTGATCCTAATGTCACTGGACGGGCCGGACCTCGTGGCGCTCGCCCTGGCGTGCACGCGCCTGCGGGACCTCGTGTACGGGGCTGCAGAAGCGTGGAAACGCGCGTACGTGCGTCGCTTCCCGCTGCACGAAGCACAGGCCAGCCTGGCGCGACTGATAGAGGTTCGTGGGGACGCGCCCGCGGCCGGGGCTCGAGCTCGAGCAGCGCATACGTGCGCGCGCGTACGCTGTGCTGCCATGGCAATGACACTCCGCGCGGCAGGACGGGGGCGGGTGGCGGGAGGCGTACGGGCGGAAGGCTGTGGTGGAGAGGCACTTCTTGGAGGGCGTGTACGAGGCGCGGGGGTTCCGTGGCTCCATCGGCAGCGCCATCACCGCGATCGCCATCGACGACGCCGGTCCGCCCGCGCTCGGAGCCGCCCCGGCGCTCGGCCGCGGCGGAGGCCCAGGAGGGCGCGCCCCTCGTGATCACCCGCGCCTGCGCGCCGGCAGAGCGGTACGCGGCGGTGGGCTCCGAGAACGGCGGTCTCAAGCTCTTTGCCCTCCGCGCCGGCGAGGAGGGCGGGGGGCGGCCGGGCGACCTTGTCCAGGCGCGCCGGCAGGGGCGGGGCGCAGCGGGGCGCGGCGCAGCGGTGCTGAGGCGCTGGGGCGCGCCGCCGGCAGGTGCTGCGGGGCCACCGACACAAGCGCTGCAGCGAGCTCCTCTTCCTCGACCGCCCCCGCTGCACGCGCCTCCTCTCATGCGGCTGGGACGGCGACATCAAGGCGCGCCTCCCCGTCCTCTCGCGCCGCCGGCCGGCGGCGATGGGGGGGCGGGGGCAGGTGTGGGGCGTGCCGGGCGGGGAGGAGCTGGCGGTGTGCTCGGTGGGGCGGGCGGTGCTGGCGGCGCGGGCGGGCGGGGGCTGCGTGGAGGCGGTGACGAACGACGCCGCTCTCGTGCGCCTAGAGTACGCCGAGGAGGGCCCCCCCCGCCGCCCCCGCCTCACCCGCGCCTCCTCCACCCCCGTCGGGTCCCAGCCCCACCCCCGCCCCCGCCCCCCGCCCTCCCTCTGAGCTCTCGCGGCGCAGTGGCCTGGCGGGGGCGCCGCTGACGGCGGCGGCGCTGGGCCGGCGCCTGGTGGCCGTCAGCAGCGGCGGCTCGGGGCGCGTCTCTGTCTACGCGCGGGACGAGGGGCGGGGCGAGGCGGCGGGGGGCGGGCGGCCGGCGCTGGAGCTGCGCCGGCTGGGCGAGGCGGAGCACTACGGGGGGCGCCGCCACTGGCGCCACCCGGACAGCGAGCGCCTCGCCCTCCCCGGCGCCGCCCACGTCCGCAGCCTCGCCGTGCGCACGCCCTCTCCCCCTCTGCCGCCGCCCTATCTCCCTCTGCCGCCGCCCTCTCTGTCCCCGAGATGCGCGCTGCCCGCGGCGGCAGATCGCCGGCGACCTCGTGGCCAGCGGCGGCGACGACGGGTGCCGCTCCGAGCCGCCCTCTCTCCCCCGCTGCTCTCAGCGCCGACCGCCGTCGCAGTACGTGCAAGCTCTTCGACGCGAGCGGCGCCGGGGCGCCGGCCATCCTCCACACCCTGGTGCGCCGCCGGCGCCGCCCCTCGCCTCGACCTGCCCGGGGGAACGCGAGGGACGCTGCGGGCGCGTGGGGCCCCCTGCAGGTGCACGGCGACCCCGTCTCGAGCCTGCACGCCGACGCCGTGCGGGGCCCCCGCGCAGCCCAAGCCCGGCCCCGCGCCGCAGGGCCCCGCCGCGAGCTCGGGGCGGCGGGGCGCAGGGGAAGGTGCTGGTGGCGTCGATGCGGGACACGGTCGGCGTCTGGCGCGCCGCCACCGGCGAGCTCGCCGCCACCCTCGGGCCCGCCCCGCACCCGCTTGCCATTGCCGGCCTCGGGGCCTCGCTTAGGGGCGTGCGGGGCGGGCAGGGCGCAGACAGACGCCGTTTCGCGCTTCGCCGTCTCTGACTGCTTTCTGGTGCTCCCGCCCGTCCTCGAGCTCCGAGCGGCGCCACGCCCGGGACGGAGCGGGGCTGGGGCGCGGGCGGGGGGCAGGTGCTGGGGAGCGCCGGCGGGCGCCTCGTCGTGTTCGACTTCGAGGGGGCGACCCTCGCGGCGACCGCCCCGGGGCGCGAGGCGTGGGAGGGCGGGGGCCGCGAGGGGCCCCTCCGCCGCTCCTCCCGCCGCACGCACATCCGCTTAAACCCCTCTAAATCTGTACTGTCGGCCAGCCCCGAGCTCGAGGCCGTCACACGGCGTCGTCCCAGAGTCGGACCCAGACGGTCAGGCCGTTGCCGCTGGGCCTATGCGAGCAAATTAAACGGTTTTTTAGGCCTCCGTCCTTCCCGGCCCGTTGATCATGAACTTGAACTCGTTCATGATCATATTCTGTGATCATTAATCAGCTTCGAGTTTCGAGTTCAACGGTTCGTGATAGCCGGGGGAACTTCGAGTTCGAATTCGCTCCAGTGGCGATTAACCCCCAGTGATTAAACCCCAGTGGCGAGTTACAAGCCGTGCCCCCAGTGGCGAGTGGCCATGGCCCAGTGGGATGTTCGCTTGCACTGCGCAGTGCAACTGCAATAGTTATATAATCTAGATCTTTTAACAGAAAACTCGATTAATATGGTGAATTTACTCGAATTCAATCATGACTCAGTGATTCAAGATTTGTTTTTGAGAGACTACCGCGGGGCGAATCCCCCTTAGGTAGTTCTATCAAAAGACAGCAAAGTACTATTTAAAGCCAGCAAAGTACTAGTAAACAACTATTGAAAAACAAAGACAGCAAAGTACTAGTAAGCACAAATCAAAGGAGCCGAGAGTACGTGCACGTGAAGCAAATGTGAACTGCGCAACAAATCTCAATCTTACTGTAGATGTCGCCGGCTGCGCTCGCTATCTGTGGCGCCGGCTGTATAAGCGAGCATGCATGAATCGAAATGGGATGCGACCTGGCTTAATCTTTTAAAGCTTAAGGGCTTAAGCTTATAAAACTCTACGGTGGAAATGGGGGCTTCAGCTTATAAAACTCTACGATTGCGATCTTGTCCATGGGAGCCATCCAGCTACAAATCTAGACTCGATAAGCTCTAGATCTAGCCCTTGAGCTGTGCTTCTCGAAGCACGGTCCAGGCGTCCAGGTTCCGGCGCACGGCGGCCAGGGGGATCTCCATCACCTGTTAGAGGGGTCGGCTTAAAATAAATATGGCGGCCCGGAGCGGACAGCAGCGAGCTCGGCGAAGGCCAAGGGGAAGGGGCTGGGGGGGGGGGGGGGGGCCGGACCGGTGAGCATAGAAGGGCCTTGGCGGATTCGAAGGCGGGAAGGGCGCCGTGGGACAGCAACGCGACCTACGCGGGGGCCGAGTTCGAACGTTAACGAATACGTACGGGTCGAACTGAAATCCAAAATCTTATAATTAACACTGCTCACCTGCATTGACGCCAGCCCGCCGTCCGACTCGTCAGTCTCAGTGTATCCGTCCGGCACCTGCGAAAAAAGTCGGCTAGGCGCCTGCGGCCGGCCCGACCGCGGCCCCGCGCGCCCGTGCCCTTATTCGGGTCCACCTTTCTCTAGATCTGACCATGGCCATAACCCACTCACCATAGCGCCGATCTCATCCAAGAGGCGCCCTTCCTCCAGCCGCTCTTGCTGCGCGAGGTTTAATTTGCGCGAATCAATTATAAGCCGGCTTCATCATCAATATTGATCGCACCCTCTCGAGGGCCGCCCATTGCCGGCTGTGCTCGAAGGTCCGCGCGGCCGCCCCGTAGTGCGCGCACCGCATCAGCGCCGCGGCGGGCGTGCAGCTAGCGCTCGCCTCCGGCTCGGGTCTGAGGGTCGCCGCGAGCCCAGACTTCACGCTCAAGCTCACGTCCCCGCTTCAGAGCAGATCGAGCCCCTGCTCCGCCAGCTGTAGTTGTCTCCCCGTCCGCCGGGCCCGGCGCCGGCGCCGCCGCCCGGGCTCTCGACGGGGCCGACGTCGGTCGCCAGGATGCAATCCACAATGAACTGCGCGCGTATCCAAAGCGTCAGCGACGTCGGAAACGATTTGCATTAGCTCACAACAATTACTAGCTAGGAGTTTCACATCGCCCAATTCATCTCTCCGACTAGATATCGCCATCGACGTCGCGATCGACGGGTCCGAATTTCTAAGCAGCTATAGTAGATCTAAACGCGAACAGAGCGAAGTCGAATTTCCGAATCTAGAGCGAACAGATCTAGATTGGTCCCGCTCTGTAGCACACAACAACAACAACTGCTAGGAGTTTCACACCGCCCAATTTATCTCTCGACTAGATATCGATGGCGACGTCGTGATCGATGGGCCCGAATTTCGATGTCGCAGACGTGAACAGCGCGGGCCGGGCCGGGCGCGCGCACCGCGTGCAGCGCCCTCCGCTGTATCGGATCGACGGCGCCGGTGATCGCGCAGCCCTTTTGCTGCAGGAGGGCGAGCGCCCTCGCCCCGTGGTGGCTGCGCAGAGCGAAGTCGAATTAGAAGCCCGCGATCAGTTCCGGGATCCTACCGATTCGATTGCATCGGCCTATAGTTAAGCGTGTCGACGCCGCGCACTGCTCGAGCGGGGAGCGTGGCAGTAGAGTGTCGAGATGGTGGACTGCGACTGGTAGAGGTACTCGGCGGAGACCCCCGGGTGGTCCAGGTCTGCCGGGCCGGAGGAACACTCGCATCAGAGGCGCGTTGCACGTCACGGCGTCGCCCGAGTTGCCGCAGTGCAGCGATCTCAACGCGGCGGACCAATGCAAAGGGCCGCGGA
>QPMI01000255.1:0-104640 GCA_004431415.1 Cyanophora paradoxa | reverse complement strand
CTCGGGGGCGAGGCCGGCCCCCAGCGCGAGCCCCAGCAGCCGCTTCGCCAGCAGCCGCCGCCCCGGCGCCGCCTCCGCCGGCACCGCCGCCGCGGCCGCGGCGAGGCGCGCGGGAGCGGCGCGTGGGCGGGGAGGCCGGCGGGGGCGAGGAGGGGCGCGAGGGCGCCGGCGGAGGCGAGCTCGCTGTAGCCGGCCACGAGGTCGGCCGCCGCCGCCGCCTCGCCCCCCGCGCAGGCCGCCGCCAGCGCCTCCGCGCTGAAGCGGAGCGCTGCACGAGGGCCGCCAGCGTGCCCCGCACGCGCCCCGCGCGGGCCGCGTCGAGGGCCCCGGGAGGGCCGCCACGAGCCGCCGCGCCAGTTGCCGCAGCTCCTGCGCCGCCCGCCACGCCGGCCCGCCCTCCTCGCCGCCCGCTTCCTTCTCGTTGGGGCCCTCCTCCTTGCGGGCGTGCGGGGCCGGCGCGGCGGTCTTGCGGCGGGTGAGGGGCGGCGGGGGCTCGCGGGGTAATCCGAGGGCGGAGGCCCCGAAGAGAGCCCAGGCGAGGAGGCGAGTGAGGGCCTCCTCAGGGGCCAGCCACGCCTCGCTTCCCCCGCCGGCCCCCTTTGCGCCCGCCCCGGGCTCGGGCCCCGCGGCCGGCTCGAGCTCGGCGAAGCGCGCGGCGAGAACCGCTGCGTCCCGCTCCGCCAGCTGCACCAGCAGCCTCACCAGCGCCCGCGCCGCCGCCCCCCGGGCCTCCCACACGGGCCCTTCCTCCGGCGCCGCGGGCGGGGCCGGCGGGGCGGCCCTGGCGAGGCGAGCGTCGGCGGTGGTGCCGCAGAGGGCGAAGGTCGAGAGGAAGTGGCGTGCAGCGCCGAGCAGGCGGCCCTTGGGCTCCGCCAGCAGCCTCCCCACATCCGCGAGCCCTGCCGCCGCTCGCCGCCCCGCCGCCGCCCCGCCGCAGGCCCGGGACGCGCACCTGGGTGCTGACCCAGGCGTACGCCTCGCAGGAGGCGGCGAGCTGGCGCAGCCAGCGCACCGCCGCCTCCGCCGCAAAGGGCGCCGCCTCGGGCGTGGCGGGGCCTTCCGGGGCCGGCGGAGCGGCCGGGCGCTCGGCGAGCAGGTCGCCGGCGCCCTCGAGGGCCCGGAGGAGGGCCCCCGCCCCGTGCTCCTTCTCGAAGGCGCGCACCCAGGCCGCCGCGTTGCCCCCTGCGTGCCGCCCAGCTAAGCGCTGGCCGCGCGGGCGGGGCGGCAAAGCGCACCCGGGGCGTCGAGGACGGCGAGCTGGGAGAAGATGAGGGTGCAGAGGTGCCGGTACCGGGGCTCGGGCGCCGCCACGTCCTCCTGCCGCCGCGGTGAGGCCCCGGGGGCCGGCGGGGGGGCGGGGCGGGCGCACGGAGAAGAGGCGGGCGACGAAGGGCGGGAGGGCGGACCACTCGGCGTGGGCCTTCTTCTCCTTGGGGCTGCGCTTGAGCTCGCCGGCGTAGCGCACGACGATGCGGGCGAGGTGGTTGACGGCCTCCACGGCGAGGGGGCCGGTGCCGAGCGAGGCCTCGTCCCCGTCGGCGGCGCGCGCGGCGGCGAGGGCGTGCTGGAGGAGGGGCAGGGCGTGGCGGAGGACGGCCTCGCGCTGCTCGCGGAACTCGCGGTAGAAGTCGGGGTGGTTGAGGGCCAGGCACGCCCCCGCCCGCCGGTGCGGGTCCGGGTGCCGCAGCATCGCCGCCACCCGCCGCACCACCGCCTTCACCGCCCCGGCCCCGGCCTCCGTTCCCCCGGCCCCCTGGTGCCGCACCGCGTACTTCGCGAAGGCCGCGATGCAGCGCGCCCCGAACTCGCGCAGCGCCGCCGCCCCGCCGCCCCCGCTCGACGCCGCCTCCGTGGCCGCCTCCAGCAGCGCCGCCGCCGCCAGCTCCGCGCTCTGCCGGCCGTCGGCGGGGCGCGGGGGCGGGGCGGGGCCGGGGCGGGCGCGCGTGGGCGTCGCGGGAGAACCAGGTGACGAGCTGCAGGGCGAGCTTCGAGAAGAGCGTCCGCGTCACCTGCCGGTGCGCCGGCGTCAGGGCCGGCGGGGGCCCGGCGGGCGGGGCCGGCGCGCCTGGTCGGGGTCCACGGCGAGGCGCAGGATGACGGGGAAGAGGCGCCGGTAGATCCCCTCGTACGTCTTCTGCGGGGACGTCAGGCGGGGCGGGGCGGGTGCGGGAGGGCGGGCGGGCGGGCCGGCTCGGCGTGGGGCTGGGCGGAGGCGGAGGCGTGGGCGTGGGCGGGGCGGGCGAGGGAGGCGAAGGCGTCGAGAGCGACGACGTGGACGGCGAGGGCGTGGAGGGCCTCGGCGGCGGCCGCCTTGGTGGCCCGCTCGGGGGCCCCCTCGGCGAGCTCGGCGAGGACGGGGAGCAGGCCGTCCAGGAAGACCTCCACCTTGTTGTCCCGCATCGGCAGCTTCAGCGCCACCCGCGCCTCCTCGCCCCACGCCCCCCCCGCCTCCATCCCCCTGCCCGCCCCCTCACCCCGCAGCGCGCCGCGGCGGGGGGGGCGGCGCGCACGCGGCGTCGTCCTCGTCGGTGCCGCCGGCGAGGGCGTGGCAGTCGCCGCCCATGCGCCCCAGCACGCGCAGGGCGCGCCGCTGGAGGTCGGACCAGGCGGTCGCCTCGGGGGCCTGCTGGCCGCGCGCCGCGAGCACGCCCAGGCGCTTCTTGCGCTCCTCCATGCGGCGCCGGAGGGCCGCCGCGGAGCGCGTGCCCCGGGCCGAGCCGGAGCCGAGGGCGACGGAGAGGGCGGCGGTGTCGGCGCCACCGCCGGGGCCCTCGTCGGCGGGGGCCGGGAGGAGGTAGGGCTCGAGGGCCGGCGCGAGGGCGGGGAGGTGGTGGAGGAGGGAGCGGGGCCCCGGCGGGGCGCCGCGCGTGGCGTCCAGCCAGCGCTCGAGGGCCTCGAGGGCGGCGGCGGCTAGGGCGTGGATGGCGGGGCCGAGGCGGAGGGCGAGCTCGAGGGGCCGGAGGAAGGCGGGGAAGCGGAGGCAGGGGGCCGGGGCGGCGAGGAGCATCTCGAGGCAGGCGACGAGGCGCTCGTCCCGCAGAGCCCCGGCCCGCACGCACGACTCCTCCAGGTACGCCCCGTACACCCCCAGCGCCCCCTGCCGCCCGTCAGCGGCCCGGGGCGGCGCGGGGCGGTTGCGGTGCGGGGCGGGGGCGGACGTCGCGGGCGGCGGGGTCGGGGGCCGGCCCGTCGGGCTCGAAGTGGCGGGTGGCGTCGAGGACGCGGAGGGCGGCCCGCAGGAGGCGGTCGAGCCCCGAGACGAGCGGAAGCCGCTGCGCCATCGCCACAACCTCGCGCCCGAAGGGCAGGGCCCAGCTGGCGGGGGGTCAGGGCGGGGCGCGCGGGGGGCGGGGCGGGGCGGGCCGGAGGAAGAGGGCGGGGCGGTGGGCGGGGAGGAGGGCCTCGAGGAGGTCGACGAGGACGCCGAAGAGGGCGTGGTCCTTCGGCACGTCCGGCACCAGCCGCACCCCCCGCTCCTCCCCTCCTCCCGCCCCGCCCCGGCCCCGCCCTCCCCCTGCGACCCGCCCCCGCCCGGCGGCGGCTCTCCCGCGGGGGCGGCGGGGCCGGGGCCGGGGCCGGGCTCGTCGGGGGCGTCGGGGTCGGCGAGGGCGTAGCCGAGGTCAAGGCGGCGGAGGAGGGGCAGGACGGCCCCCTCCATGAACTCGTCGTACACGGCCGCCGCCACCTCCTCCCGCCGCCCCGCCCCCGCCAGCACCCGCCCGTCCGCCTCCTCCAGGCGCCCCCCCAGCAGCGAGCCCCACAGCTCCTGGTAGATCCGCCAGTACGCCTGCGCCGGCTCAGGCCCCGCGGAGGAGGGAGGCGGCGGCAGGGCGCACGGGGACGTCGAACTCGAGGGTGTCCGCGACCCCGGCCGGCGCTGCCCGGTAGCGGCCCGCCCCCTGCCCGTCGCTCGAGACGGTGAGCACCAGCGCCTGGAACACTGCGGGGCCTCAGCGGCGGCGGCGGCGGGGCAGAGCGGGGCGGGGCGCGCGGGTGTCGGAGAGGAGGGCGCGGAGGGCGGAGCCCTTGGCGTGGAGGGCGGCGAGGAACATGTGGAGGGCGGCGCGCAGCGCGCTCTGCTGGCGGCCGAAGAGGCGCGGGTAGGCGAGGAAGACGGCGGCGAAGAGGCGCTGGAGGGGCCCGAGGGCGGCGGGGGCGGCGGGGAGCTCGTGGAGGAGGGCGGCGGCGGCGCGCAGGAGCGGGGCGAGGAAGGGGAGCATCTCCTCCTGCTCCTCGGCGCCCCCGCGGTGCAGCCGCTCCGAGAAGGCCAGCACCCGCTCCAGCAGCTTCCCCACGTCCTCCGCCCCCGCGAAGCGCGCGACGGGCCCCGCCAGCGCCTCCGCCGCCAGCACCGCCACGTGCGTGTCCCCCGTCACCGCCGCCGCCTGCAGCTGCTCCAGCGTGACCCGCAGCAGCAGCCGGTACGAGCGCGCCGCCTCGGGCCCCGCCGAGGGCTCCATGCCGGCGCAGGCCTCGCGCAGAAAGGCCTCGGCGGCGCCGGTCGCCTCGCGCCGGAGGTCGGCGTTCTTGTGCTTGCAGAGGGCGGCGAGGGAGCGCAGCAGGGTTCCGAAGTCCGCCACCAGCTGCCGCCCGAAGAGCCCTGCGTGGCGGCGGAGGATGGCGAGGGCGCCCCGGGGGAGGGCGTAGCGCTGCGGCGTCTCCTCCAGCGCCCGCTCGACCGCCTGCATGACCCACGCGTACACCTCGTCCGCCAGCGGCGACGCTGCCCCCGGCGTCGGCCAGGGCCCCCCGGCCGGCTGCGGGCCCCCGCACCGGGCTTCTCGAGCTCGTCGCTGAAGTTCGCCAAGTAGGCGCTCAGGCCCATCATCGCCCCCGCCATAATCTGCCGCCCTTGGGCGCCCGCCGGCCGGCGGCGGGGGCGGGGGCGGGGGGGAGGGGGGGGGGGGAGGGGGGAGGGGCGGAGGGGGGGGGAGAGGGGGGGGGGGGCGAGGCGGCCACCTGCATCTGGGGCCGCCCGTGCACGTCCCGCAGCTTCGGCATCTCGACGCTGCGCAGCGTGAGGCGGCGCGGCGGCAGGACCGGCGCCGCCCGCACCGCAGCTCAGAGAGGATCCGCTCGCCGATGCGCTTGTCCCGCTTATCCAGGCTCATCTTGCCGGGGTACACCTCCGCCAGCGCCCCCAGCAGCGCCAGGAGGCGGCCCTTCACTGCGCGCCACTCGTCCGGGGCCCCGGGGGGGAGGGGGGGGCGGGGGTACCGGTCTGGGATCGCTGCCCCTTCGAGTAGTTCACGAGGCAATCGTTCGCTGCGGCCGGCCTCGCCCAGGGCGGCGGCGGGGCGGGGCGGGGCGGGGCGGGGCGGGGCGTGCTCACCGAGCTCCTCGACTTGGAGGCTCTCGGCCCAGCGGTCCAGGCCCTCCCCGCCCGGGGGCGGCAGGCGCAGCGCCGCCTCCATCACCTCCAGAAGCCCCTCCGCCGCCCCCGCATCCGTCTCCCGCCACAGCGTCGCCCGCAGCCGCCGCTGCCCGCCCCGCACCTCGTGAGGGGCGAGGGCTCCCCGGGCGGGCGGCGGGGGCCCGCACCGCGAGCCCGGGGGCGAAGAGAGCGGCGCGGGGCCCCAGGGCGCCGAGGACCGCCATCAGCGTCTCGTAGCCGCGCTTCTTCCCCTCCCTCGTGTCCTTCCCGCCCTGCGCTCCGCGTCGGTACCTGCGTACGATGCGCCCGCGACGACGCGCCCACGTGCAGCTGCGGGCAGAGCCTAGAGCCTGTGGCCTTCGGCCGCAGCATGCGCAGGCAGCCGATGCCGCTTCTCGCGCACCTTCTTCGACGCTTCCACCAAGAGGGCTTCGAGGAGTTTACTCTGTCCGCCGAGAATGGCGTTCGCGTACAGAACTGCGGGCGATGCGAGCAGGGTCGGCGCGCGAAGGCGGGTTTCCCCGCGAGAGCCGCGTCGCACGTAGTTGCTCCTCGGACTTAGCATCCTTGACGATCTCGATGACGCCGTCGAGCGCGCTCGCTGCAGGGAAACGAGCATTCCCCTGAGCGCCGGCGGTGTGGAGCGGGGCGCGTCGGCTCAGCGCACCATTGAGCCCAGTTTTGAACTCGTCGAGCGCCTCGTCCAGGCGCTCCATCGCTAGGACGGCTTGCTCGTCTCTGCGACCGTACCCCTCCCCCTCGTTTCGATTGAGTACCCAGTTCGACCAGAAATTGTACCCAGTTCGACCGGCCGCTTCTTGCTTCGATCGTGCGTCGCCCCGCTCCCGGCCGCGCGTCGCGCGCGCGCGCGGAACTTCGATTTAATCCCGATCTTCTGCGACGCTCGCTTCTCCGCATCTGCCTCGCTGTTCTCCCGTCCCGCGGCCTCTCTCGCCGCGCCCCTCACGTTCTGGCCCCCGAACAGGAAACTCCAGCACTTGGCAACATGCAGGCAAGTCCGGGTTTTTGCGCGAGCGCGCCGGAGCGCGCCGCCTCGTCTGACTTCTCCCGTCGCGCGCGCCGCGGCCGGCTCTCGGCAGACTTCGGGGCTCGGCACGTCGACGGGATCCGGCAAGACCGGAACAACTGGCGCGAGCACGATGGGCAGCGGGTTTTACAGGCGCGAGGAGGTCCGTTTTGCACGAGAGCGGCCGAACGCGCCCCCCTGACTTCTCCCGCAGGCTCAGGGCATGATGGGCAGCGGCACGACGGGATACGGCACCTCCGGCTTCGGCACGTCGACCGGAACGCCCACCTACCAACGGGAACAGGTGCCCCTCCCTGCCCGCACGGCCGCGCACGGCTGATTTTCCCGGCAGCCGCTCTATTTTCGCGAGCTGCCTGTCTGTGTCCAGCAGCCGATGACGACTACCGCGACCACTGGGACGACGTCGACTGGCGCCGGGCAGGTGAGCTCGAGCTCGTGCTCCGCTCTTGCCCAGCGCACATTAACCCGCGCCTCGTGCGCGCAGCAGAAGAAGGGGTTCCTGGGGGGCCTCTTCGGCGGCGGCTCGAAGATCCGTCCCAACCTCGAGGTCAATGACTCCGTCGAGGTGCGAGGGGATTCTGCCTTGTGCTGCAGCTGCGCTTCTGCTTCAGCTTCCGAAACTTTCTTTGCAGGCACAGGCGGCAATGAACGCCGGGTATCCTCTCGCTGGAGGTGGCTATGGCGGCTCGCGTTTCGGCACTGGATCCCACCAGGGCGGCGCATACGTGCGTCTCGGAATCGCGTCCACCTGCGCTTCTCAAAAGACTGATCGCTTCTTTTGCGGCGCACAGACGGGCGGGCTCGGGCAGACGGGCGGGCTCGGGCAGACGGGCGGGCTCGGGCAAACGTACGGGACGACGACGTCCTATGCGACCCCTGCGTCCTACTCTTCTCCGATTTACGGCGGCTCGACCTACAGGACCGGCGTCACTCACACCTACGGTTCGCGCCTGCCGCATCCCAAATCTTTAGTTGGCTCGTGGCTTGCGAATCCACGAATCAATCTCGCAGGCCCATACACCTCGGGGCCCAAGTACGAGCGCGAGTTCTACGGCGGCTCCGGCGGCCAGTACGGCCCGCGGGAGTACCAGGGGTGGCAGTATGGCCAGGGCGAGCGCTGGGGCGGGAGCCAGGTCGGCGGGCAGGGCGACCGCTGGGGCGGGGGCCAGTTCGGCGGGGAGGGCTGGCAGGGCGAGGGCCGGGAGGGCGGCCGTGGCATCCCCACCAGCGGTGCGCCCCGCCCTCCAGCCCTCCGCTCGAGTTAAAAAGCGCGCGCGCGCGCCTTTCTGTGGCATGCACTGGCATCTTGATGCTATCATTGACCTGAATTCGCAGGGGCAGGATACGGCTACGACCGCCCCTACGCCCCGACCAGCGGCGGGGAGGGCTGGCAGGGCGAGGGCCGGGAGGGCGGCCGTGGCATCCCCACCAGCGGTGCGCCCCGCCCTCCAGCCCTCCGCTCGAGTTAAAAAGCGCGCGCGCGCGCCTTTCTGTGGCATGCACTGGCATCTTGATGCTATCATTGACCTGAATTCGCAGGGGCAGGATACGGCTACGACCGCCCCTACGCCCCGACCAGCGGCGGGGAGGGCCGGCTGGGCGAGGGCTGGCAGGGCGGTCGCGGCATCCCCACCAGCGGTGCGCCCCGCCTTCCCGCTCTCCGCTCGAGTCAAATAGCGCGCGCGCCTTACCGTGGCATGCAGTCACTGAGTGTCATCTTTCATTGACCTGAATTCGCAGGGGCAGGCTACGGCTACGACCGCCCCTACGCCCCGACCAGCGGCACGGGCTACCAGAGTGAGCCATGTACCACCATTTCTTCAGCAACCTGCGCGGCTCACAATGCGGGGCCGGGGCGCAGGCGGATACTAGACTGAGATCAAGCCTCCGGATCCCGCGGGCCGGCTCTAGATCTCACGCAACTTTCGCGGATGCGCTGGGAGCAGACCCCCATTGCGTTGAGGCCTCCTAGACCTGGTCTCTGCGTCGTAAATTAAATCAGCCTGTCACGTGCACGGATCCGGAGGGGTTGTTGCTCGGGCAGTCAGCAAGTGGCGGCCCTGGCAGGCAGCTGCAGGGAGCTAGCGCTCGGGCGGCATTTAGAGTCGGGCTCAGGCTCGGGCCCGGCTTGGGCCGCGTGTATATGTAAAGTGTTCGCGCGCGCGCATGGACGGTAACGCGCATGGCCCGGCCCCGGCCCGGTAACGAATTGAATACCCCGCGCGCGACCCTGCGCGCGAACTCGAGCGACCTCAGGCTCCAAAGATCATCGGATTGACCGCTCGCGATGTCGCTGCGCGATCCGAAGAGCAAAGTAGTGATTGTGCCTGGGTGCGCTAACGCTGTCGTTGTGAGCTCAGTGAGCCGTCTGATCGGCCGCCGCGGCTCAGCAACGGAGACGGCGACGTGACCCTGGCAAACTGGTGCGTTCGCGCTAAGCGCTATCCAACGACCGCATCGCCAGATGCCTGAGCTCAGCCGGCACTTCGACAGGTACGGTTGGCTGCAACGACAGCTGAAGCAGGCTGGCATCCCCGCGAACCTCGAGAACATGCCCGATCCGATCACTGCCGTGCGCGCGCGTCCTGGCGTCAGTCTGCATGCGTAGCACGGGGCGCCGACGGGGGCTCGGGGCTCGCGGGGCGGGCAGCGGGAGGAGGTCTGGCTCCCGTTCATCGTGGAGTCGCTGGGGGCGGACGAGCACACGGTGCTCGTCGGGCACTCGTCGGGGGCAGAGGCGGCGATGCGCCTCCTCGAGAAGCAGCGCCTCGCCGGCGCCGTCCTCGTCGCCGCCTGCTGGACCGACCTCGGCAGCGCCAACGAGCGCGCCTCCGGCTACTACTCCCGCCCCTGGCAGTGGGTGCCCTCCCGCCCCGCCCCGCGCTGCAGCCGCTCGCGGGGTCCGACGCGGCGGGGCGGCCGCGCGGCGTGCAGAACCTGATCCGGCGGAACGCGGGGTGGATCCAGCAGTACGCGAGCGGGGACGACTGGGCGATCCCGCTGGAGGAGCACCACCACGTGCGCGACTCGCTGCGCGCCGCCACCGCCGAGCCGCCCGTGCCGGGCGCCGGCGAGCCGGCCGAGTACGCGTACGAGGAGCTCGAGGGGCGCGGCCACTTCTGCGACGCCCGCTTCCCCGAGCTCCTCGCCCTCCTCAAGCGCCGCCTCCTCCAGTAGCGCCCCGCAGCCTTCCCCCCACCCCCCCCCCCCCCTGCCCTACCCCCCCTTCCCCCCGCCCCGCCCCGCCAGCGTTCTCTCTGACGAATTGAATGGCCGCGCTACGTGCGCCTGCGCTACTCGTCGTCCTCCTACTCGTCGTCGCCCTCCTCCATCCCCTCGCCGTCGCTCCCCTCCGCGTCCGACCCGCTCTCCGCCTCGTCCCCGTGCGCCGCCGCTGCCGGCCCCGTCACCCGCCGCCCCCAAGACCCCATCCCCGCCTCGAGCTCAGCGCACCCTGCTCCTCCTCGTCCCCCGCCTCCGCCTCGGCGGCGGCGGCGGCCTCCTCGGCCTCGCTGCGGGAGAGTGGGCGGGGACCGGGAGGGCCGGCGTGGGGCGCGGGGCGCGGGGCGGGGGCGGACCGCTTGCGGAGGTACTTGGAGAGGCGCATGTTGGGGGGCGCGTTGATGGCGGGGCGGTGCGGGGCGTGCTTCTCCAGCCACTTGCGCTCCTTCTTGGACATCTTGCGGAGGGCGCGCATCCACTCGGGGACATCCCCGCCCGAGATCGAGATCACGTTCGCCAGCGAGCGCAGGAAGTCGCGGTCGAACTCCGTGTACAGCGTCACCGCCTCCCCCTGCCGCCCCGCCCGCCCGCTCCGCCCTGCCCCCGCCGCCACGTTCAGCCGCCGAGCGGGAGGTGCGGGCGGGGCGGGGCGGGGCGGGGCGGGGACGGGCCGATGCGGTGGATGTAGGCGGGGACGGACTGGGGCATGTCGTAGTTGACGACGCAGTTGACGCCCTTGAAGTCCATGCCCCGCGCCAGCAGGTCCGTGGCGATCAGCACCCACACGCTCCCGCTCCGGAATCGCTTGACCACCTCGTTGCGCTGCGCCCGCCCCGCCGCCTCGCCTCCCGCGGCAAGCGGCAAGGCGGGGTGGCAGGACCGGCTCGCCTTGTGCTGGGGTAGGTCTGAGTGGATCGCCTCGACGCGGATGCCCTCCAGGCGCTGCGGCGCGCCTCGCCTCGGGGGCGGGCGGGGGCGGCGGGGCGGGGGCGGCGCACGAGCTCGTTGAGGAGCTGCACGGCGCGCTCCTTCGACTGCACGAAGATCAGCACCGGCGGCTTCACGCCCTGCGCCCCCGCCGTCACGTCACGTCCCCCGGCCGCGGAGGCGGGCGGGGCGGGTGCGGGGGCGGGGCGGGGCGGGCCTCGCGCAGGAGCTGCCTGCAGGCGAGGAGCTTGCCGTGCTCGTTGCCGCAGAAGACCAGCCGCTGCCGCACCGTCTCCGCCGTCGCGTTCCTGCGCCCCGTCAGCTGCGCCCCGCCGCCGCCGCCACCCCGCCGGGCCGCGCCTCACGCCGATGGTGACGTTGATGGGGTCCACGAGCACTGCGCGCCCCGCCGTCGCCGAGGGGGACGCGGAGGGTGCGCGTGGGGGAGGCGGGGGGCACCGGAGCGGGCGACCTCCTCGATCTGTGGGGGCATGGTGGCGGAGAAGAGGCAGCGCTGGACGGACGGCTTGCCGCCCCCGCACGCCGCCACGATCTCGTCCACCTGCTCCAGGAAGCCCAGCTCCAGCAGCTTGTCCGCCTCGTCCAGCACCAGGTGCTCCACCCTGCCCCCCGCCCCGCTCCCCCTCGCACCCCGGAGCAGCGGCGCGGGCGGCGGCCGCACAGCGAGAGGTCGATCGACTCCTCCTTGATCATCGCTTGCAGACGCAGCGGCGTCGTGATCAGCACGTCTGCGCGCCGCCGTCAGCGTCAGCGCTCCCGCGGGGCGCGGCGCCGGCCGGGGTGCGGCGGCGCGCCGAACTTGGTCTCCGAGTCGGGGTCGAAGCGCTTCTTGGCGGCGGCGGGCTTGGCGGTGAGCATGGCGATGCGCAGCTTGTACTTGGCGCCGGCGCGCAGCCGCTTGAACTCGCGGTAGATCTGCTGCGCGAGCTCGCGCGTCGGCGAGACCACCACCGCCCGGAAGCCCGTCCCCGTCTGGCCCGTCTCCGCCAGCCGGCCCAGGATGGGCAGCGCGAACGCCAACGTCTTCCCCGACCCCGTCGGCGCGCACGCGATCACGTCGCGCCCCTGCGCGCCGAGCCGCTCGCCCCGCGCCCGGGCGGGTGGTGCGGCACGGCGCGCACCGCGAGCACGATCGGGATCGCCTGCATCTGGACCGCCGTTGGCGTCTGGAACCCCGCACGCGCCAGGAAGTGCGCGCATTTGAACCTACGCCCGCCGCCGCCGGTCAGGGCAAGCAGGACCACGCATCAGGTGTTGCGCACGGCAGCTCCGAGAAGTTCTGGATCGGGTCTGGCACATCCGATCCCTTCACGTGGATCTTGTTCCTGTGCCGCACCCTCCCTGGCAGCTGTACGCGGCGAACCGAGGAGCTAAGCGACGTCAACGACGCGGCCGAACTCGAACGCACCTCCGTCGTGGAGCCCACCTCGCTCGTCTCGACGCGCTTGCGCTTGATGGGGTTGGACGGTCCGGCTGAGCACGCGGATCGGCGCCTGCGCCGCTAGCGCATACGGCCGGGCTCACGCACCACCGCCGTCATCGTGATCGGGAGGGGGCGATGCTGAGGTAGGCTTTCCTTTCAGCGCATCAATTAGCGCGCTGCCGGGCTCATCGCGCTTCCGCCGCACGCCGGGCAGTAGGGACCGGAGCGCGTCCTGCATCGGGTGCTCGCTCAAGTGCGGTCGCTCGCTGATGATTAGCTACGCTGCGAGCTTCGTTTAGCTGCGCAGAGCTGAAAGTTGCTTCTGCAGCAGGGTACACGCAGACCTCAACGGTGGGTACACAAACCCAAACCCCGCAAAATGCAGGCCTTCGTCGCTCCGGGCCTCACGGGTGCGTTGTATAGCAAGATAGTCGTCCCGAGCGCCAGCCACAATGCCCCCGGACGCGCTTCGGCGCACATCCCTCACCGCTGCGCCGCTGACATCGGCGCGCTTGGATCTGATCCGCGTTCGCAGCTATATCGGGGACGCGCGTTGGGCCGTCGGCCCAGCGGCTCTCCACGGTGGACGACGTGCACGTGCAGCCCGCAGACTCCGCACGCCGTCGCCGCAGGGCGCGTCGGAGCGGCGGGTCGGGAAGCGAGCAAATCGGCGTTGTGTTTGCCGTTCAGACGCCGCCGGACTCCAGGCCCGCTACCCCAGCAGTGCCCCCTGTGAAGCGCCTCACCGTCAAGCGGGAGGAGATAGCTAACCCATTCCTGAACGGCAACCACTATCCACAGGTACGTAGAGCTCTTTCCTAGCGCAAGCGCTAGCGCTCGCGCAAGCGCGCTCCCGGTGTCCGTGCTGATCATGAGGCTCGTCCGGTGCGGCGCGCTGCCGCGGCGCAGCACAACGAGATGGTGGTGGCGGACCTGCAGATAGACGGCGAGCTTCCGCGTGACATCGATGGCACCTACGTCCGCAACGGGTGCCCCCGCTTCCATCGCGCCCCGGCCCGGCGCTTCGTGCTGGGCCCTCACTCGGCGGCGCCCCCTGTGCGTGCGCGCGTGCAGGCCGAACCCGCAGTTCGTGCCGAAGGATATGAAGTACCACGTCGTGAGTATCGAAGCCCTCGCGAGTCGCGACGGGGCGGGCGCGCGGGGCAATCCCCTCACCCTGTCTCCCGCGCAGTTCGACGGGGACGGGATGGTGCACGCGGTGGAGATGCGGGACGGGCGCGCCTCGTACGTGAATCGCTTCGTGCGCACGGAGGGCTTCGAGCGCGAGCGCGCCGCGGGGCGCGCCCTCTGGGTCTCCACCCTCTCCGACGACTTCGCGGCGATGATGCTCGGCATGCTCCGCAGTGCGTGCCGCGCGGCGCGCGCGGGGCGGGGCGGCGGGGCGCGGGGGCGAGCGGGGCGGGGCCGGGCGGGGGCAGACCGGGTGGTGTGCGGGAGCGTGGCGAAGAACACGGCGAACACGAGCGTGCTGGCGCACGGGGGGCGGCTGCTGGCGCTCTGGGAGGGCGGCCTCCCCCACGAGCTCTCCCTCCCCGACCTCGAGACCCGCGGCATCCACGACTTCGCCGGCGCCTACCCGGGGCCCTTCACCGCCCACCCCAAGGCCCGCCCCCCCGCCCGCGCCCCGCCCCGGCGCCCCGGCGGGGGGGCGAGGCGGGGCGGGGGCGCAGGTGTGCCCGAAGACGGGGGAGCTGGTCTTCTTCGGGTACCAGGTGGAGAGCAAGCCCGAGATCCTCTACGGCGTCGCCGACGCCGCCGGCCGCGTCACCCACACGTGCGCCCCGCCCCCCGCCCCGCCCCGCCCCGCCCCGGGCTGAGGGGCGGCGGGGGCCAGGACGGGCGTCTCGCTGCCGGTGCCGGTGATGATGCACGACTTCGCGGTGACGGAGCGGTACAGCCTCTTCCTCGACTTCGCCCTCGAGTTCCGCATGGAGCGCGCCCGCCGCCTCAAGTCGCCCCTCCACTTCGACCGCGAGCGCCCCGCCCGCATCGGCCTCCTCCCCCGCCACGCCCCGGGCTCCGAGGCCCGCCCCCTCCCGCCCCGCCCCCGCCCGCCCCATCGCCCCCTGACGCCCCGTCAGATCCGGTGGTTCACGTTCGGGCCGGGGTGCGTGGGGCGGCGGGGGGCGGCTCGGGGGGCGGGCCTCACGGGGGGCGCAGGTTCGCGTTCCACGTGATGAACGCGCACGAGGAGGAGGGGCCGGAGGGGACGCGCGAGGTGGTGCTCTACGCCGCCCGCTTCGACGACCTCGACCTCGCCTCGGGCGAGGGCCGCGTCGACGAGGCCCGCAACCTCAACTGCCCCCGCCTCTGGCGCTGGCGCATGAACCTCGACACTGGCGCCACCTCCGAGGTCCCCCGCCCCCGCGCCCCCTCCCGCCCCGCCCCGCCGCTCAGCGCCCCGCGGCAGGGCCCGGTGACGGACCCCAAGTACATCGTCGACTTCCCCGTCGTGCCCCCGTCCCTCGTGCGGCCCCGCTTCGTCCCGCCCCGCCCTGCGCCGCCCCTCCCGCCGCGGCGCCTGACCGCCGGCGGCAGGTGGGGCAGCCGTTCCGATACGGGTACATGCCGCGCTTCGCACCGGGCCGCTTCGTGATGAACCAGATCCTCAAGGCGCGTCGCCCGGCCCCGCGCGCCGGCCGGGGCGGGGCGGGAGGAGCGAGCGAGCGGGGGGCAGGTGGACGTGCACACGGGGGAGGTGGTGGAGCATGCGCTGCCCGAGGGCTGGTTCTGCCAGGAGGCCGTCTTCGTGCCCCGCGCGGGGGCGGCCGCCGAGGACGACGGGTACCTGCTGGCGATGGCGGGGGACGAGGGGAGCGCCTCCTCGGAGGAGAGCGCCCTCCTCGTCATCGACGCCCGCGACATGGCCCTCCGCGCCCGCCTCCGCATGCCCCACCGCGTCCCCTACGGTCCCCCCCGCGCCCCTCCGCCCCGCCCTCCCCGCCTCCGCCTCCTCATCCCCTCGCAGGCTTCCACGGCACCTTCGTCCCCTCGGGGGCCCTCTAGACCCCTGCCCCCAGTGCTGTACAGAGCCGGTGTGGATACCGCCTGCGCTAATATTCGCTGTATACGTGCTTGTACCATAACCTGCGCTACCCTGCTGCTGCCTGCCTGCCTGCGCCTAGTCGAGGATCTTGGACATGTAGGGCCCGTCGAGCTCGTAGCCGAGCTTGCGGTAGTAGTGCCGCGTGCCGACGCCTGCCGCCGCTCAGCGCCGGCGGGGGGGCGGGGCGGGCGGGGCGGGGTACCGGAGATGACGGCGAGCTTTCGGGAGCCGTGCTCCTCCCGCGCGATCCGCTCCGCCTCCTCCATCAGCAGCGTCCCGTACCCCTGCGCCCCGTCAGCCGGCGCGATGGGCGGCGCCGGGGCGGCGGGCCTGGTGCTGGAACTTGGTCGGGTCGCGGCTGTGCACGGGCACCACCGACCCGTACACGTGCAGCTCCCGCACTGCCGCCCCCGCCCTCAGCGACGCGCCCCGCGGCGCGAGGAGCGGGGCCGGGCGCGCCCATGGAGCACTGGCCGCGCAGCTCGGGTCGGAAGGCGGCGGGAGAGCACTTGCGGAGGCGCAGAAGGCCGATGAGGATGTCTGCGGGGGGCTCGGCTCGCGGGGGCGGGGGGCGGGCGGGGGCGGTGCGGGCCCTGGCGGGGGTCCTCGTAGGAGAGGAAGGTCTCCCAGCCGCCGTTGGCCGTGTAGTCGCGCCGCACCAGCTCGACCTGCGCCGCGCTGAGGGGCAGGGCGCGGGGCGGGGCGGGGCCGGGGCGGGGGCGGGCCTCCTCGGGGACGATCTTGAAGTGGATGTGCTGGATGCCGACCTCGCGGGTGCGGACGTCGCGGCAAGCGAGGCCGAGGTCGCGGACCCGCGCGAGGGCGAGCTCGCGCAGGTTGCCGTGCTCGACGCCGGAGGAGACGAGGGGCATGGGGATGTCGCGCTGGACGCGGTAGATGCGGGTCCAGGGGGGGACCATCGCCATGATGCGCGCGACGAGGTCGACGAGCTGCTCGGGGGGGTAGTTCTTGTAGCGGCCGGTCTTCCAGAGCTCGTAGAGGCCCGTGCCGCGGATGACGAGGGTCGGGTAGAGCTTGAGGCCGTCGAGGCGGAAGGCGGGGCTCTCGAAGAACTCGCGGAAGCCGTCGAGGTCGCGCTCCATGCCCACGTTCGGGAGGTCGGGCATCATGTGGGCGACCACCTTGAAGCCGGCGTCCTTGGCCAGCGCGAAGGCCTCGCACGCCGCCGCCACCGTGTGCCCCCGGTTCGTGTCCCGCGACACGTCCTCGTACACGGACTGCAGGCCCAGCTCGAGGCGGGTGCAGCCGTAGGAGAGCATCTGCGAGAGGTGCTGCCGCTGGCAGTAGTCCGGCCGCGTCTCGATGGTGATGCCGATGCACTTGGTGCGGCTCTGCTCCGAGTAGCGCACCGCCTCGTCGACGTTGTTCGACGAGTGGCCCGAGAGCGCGTCGTGCAGGTTCCGCACGAAGTAGTCCCGGTAGTCCGTCGGCAGGCTCATGAACGTGCCCCCCATGATGATGTACTCCACCTGCCGCCGCCCCCGAGCCCCTCGGCCCCCGCCGCCCCCGCCGGGCGGAGGGAGCGCCACCAGCGGCGCTGCGCACCTTGTCCACCGAGTGGCCGAGGCGGCGCAGCTGGTCGACGCGGTTGCGCGCCTGCAGGTACGGGTTGTAGCGCGCCCGGATGGCCCGCATCGACGTCGGTTCGTAGCCCGTGTAGCTCTGCGTGCTGTACTCGAAGTCCGAGTCGGGGCCCCCAGGGCAGTACCTGCGCGCCGCTCGCGCCTCCCCGTGCGGCGCTGCGCCGGCGCGCGTACACGCAGATGCTCCCCGTCGTGGCGATGTGCGGGCAACGGTGCGGCTTGCTCATCACCGCCACGATCGCAATCTGCACGCGACGCGCGTATGAACGCGCGGCATCGGCGTGCGGGCGCGGGCTGAGTCGCACGCCGGAAGCGGTGCGAACGGGCTTCGCCTTCAAGATCGGCAGAAGCGCATCCTTGTGCTCATCGGGGATCGCCGCGATAATGTCGACGAGCTTGGGCGAGTCCTGCGGGGCGGTCACCGGCGCGCCGGCGGCACTTGCGACGCGCGCGCGCGGCAACCTGCAGCTTGTACTTCTTGGCAACATCCGTCTTCAGCTTGGTGATGTTGATGTCACCGTTCTCCTTATACGCCTGAATCAGCGACTGGACGATCTCCGTGATCGCTCGCAGCAGCAATTCGTTGTACGGCACGCCGGACACTGCGAGCATTCGCTATCGCTCTGAAGGCGGGGGCGGCGCAGCACAGCTCACGCTTCTTCGGCTTGTTCGGCTTGGGTCCCTTGGGCGCCCCCGCACGAGGCGGGGGATCCTCGCCGGCCATCTGCTTGCCCTAGCTAAGCGCTCCGATGAGTTTGGAGCCTGTGGCGCTGCTTGATAGGGGGGGGGGAAGCCTTGAAGGGGGGTTACGCTTGGTCCTTCGCACGCACCCGGCCTCCGAGTGCACTTCGAATTGGGATCCAGCTGGAGGCCTAGAACAACAACGGATAGGTGACTTTGTCCAACAAGTCGGCCGCTTGCTCGGTACGGCGCTAACGCCCGTGATGTCGTTTCGATCTCGGCTAACTCGCGGATTGCGCAGTTTCCGAAGTTCGCGGTCCTCCGCGCAGAACGCAACGTATATTTGGGAACTTCAGAACGCCCCAGCTTCACCGGACCCGAGCGCGCTCGAAGTTTAGCTCAAAGTACTAGCCACGGACTTGCAATTGACAATGCAGCCGACTTTCGGACGCACCAGCAGCGGGTCCGCTAAGCGTCGCTCGAAGGGGTTCGTCCTAATGGTCGTTTTCGTTCGTAGTGCGAGCTGGGAGTCTTATGCGTATCCGCGCAGCGATGATGTCGTAGCGTCTGTTCGTCTGCGCGCGCTCGAGGATGGACGTGATACGAGCGTGTCCAACGATCTGCGCGTCCTGCAAGAGAAGCTCGCGGACAGCTTCTCTGCCACAGGCGAGCCACTTCCTGAGTCGAGTCTAGACTCGCCTCCGCCCGCTCTCGATCGGGCGCGGTGGCTTTTCGTAGCTTCTCGATGCCGACGTCTAGATTGTTCATTTTGCAGTCACTCGATGTCCTCCCTTGCCCATCCCGTCTGACAGCCCCGCTCACGCAGTGGTGGCGAGCGAGGGCCAGGTGATCCGCTACAACACGCAGAAAGCCTTCGCCGTCTATGGTGCGCCTCGCGCCCGTCTATTGAGATCGCGCCGGCGGCGGGCGCGCTGACGGAAACGGAAGGGGCGATTTTCATGGCGAGGGGCACTGTGCTGACCTTCCAGACGGTGGGCCTCTCCCTGCTCTGCTTCTTCACGGCGGCCGCCCTCTCTTTCTTCCGCTGCCCCGTCAAGCAGGACCCCGACATGGTGCACGCAGCAGCCCCCCCCCCCCCCCCCCCCCTTCCCGCGCTGGAGGAGGCGGGGGGCTGAGGCGGGGCCAGCCGTGGGACTTCTGCGTGCCGGTGCTGTCGTTCACGGACTGCCTGTGCTTCGCGTCGCTCGTGGCCTTCCTGCTCGGCACCTTCCTCAACACTGTCTTCAACCGCTGGTGGAGCATCCGCCAGCTCCTCCAGGTCGTCATCGGCCGCACCAACGACACCGGCCCGCCCCGCCCCGCCCCGCCCCCGCCGCCCTGGCCTGACGGCGGCGGCAGCTCTGATGGCGGCGTCGTACATCGTGGGGCGGACGGAGGAGGAGGAGGCGCTGGCGCAGCGCATCCGCGAGGAGCTCGTCCGCTACCTCAACCTCGCCCACGCCCTCGTCCGCCCCGCCCCGCCCCGCCCCGCGCCGCCCCGGGCGGGGGGCCGAGGGGCGGGGCGGGGCAGGTGTACAAGCAGGCGCGGGCGGACGAGAGCTACGAGGACCTTCTCGACGCCGAGCTCATCACCGAGCGCGAGGCCGACACCCTCAAGGCCCCCCCCCCCCCCCCCCCCCCCGCCCCCCCCGGGGGGCCGAGGCGGGCTGGCAGGGGCTGGTGGGGCAGCCGGCGTGCGTGTACACGTGGGCGGCGAGCCTGCTCCGCGAGGCCGACGCCCGCGGCCTCATCTACGACGGGTGCCTCCCCCCCCCCCCCCTCCCCCCCCTCCCCCCCCCCCCCCCCCGGCGGCCCCCCCCCGCCGGCCAACGCGCCGGCCAACGCCCCGCGCAGGGCTATGATGCTGCCGACGATGCAGCAGAACATCTCCCTCATGCGCGGCAGCGCCGCCGACGTATTCATGTTCCTCGACACCCAGATTCCGTCCGCGCCCCGCACCCCGCGCCCAGCGCCCCCCTGAGCTCGATCTCACGCGGCGAGGGGCCGGCATCCTATCTTCGACCTGGCGCAGCTACGGCTAGTGCGTGCCTGCCGCGAGCGCCGCGGGGCGGGGCGGGGCAGGGGCTGAGGCGGGTCGCAGCGTGTACCTGATGGCGGCGATGACCCGCGTGCACATCTTCCTCGTGCGCCCCGCCCCCCGCCCCCTCCCCGCCGCCCTCTCGCCGAGGGCCGCCCGCACAGACCATGCTCTACACCACCACCCTGCTGGGGAACGCCTTCGACTCGCGCCGCGCCCTCAAGATAGTGAGTGCTACACCTTTCCAATTCTATCGAATTATTCTCATGTTTCCCGAAAACAATGCAGGTCTTTGCCTTCATCTTCCAATGGTCCGCAGTCCCGCTGCCCCGCCGCCCCGCCGCCCCGCCGGGCGGCCGCCGAGGGGGCCGCGCAGGGCGAACGTGACGCTGTACGAGAGCGTGCTGCGGCTGGGGTACGAGATGGAGAACCCGCTCGGGTGCGACTCGCAGGACTTCCCCGTGCAGCTCTACAAGGCCAAGCTCCAGCGCGCCAGCGGCCACATCATCAGCCTCGCCGCCCGCCTCCCCTTCGCCTCCTGGCTGCCCCCGCGCGTCGGCGCCAGGTCCGCGGCCCGCCCCCGCCCCGGCGAGCCCCGCCCCGCCCCTCCGACGCCGCCGGCAGCGGGGCGACGGGGTCGCCGCCGAACTCGGGGCGGGGCGGGGCGCGCCCCGCCCCGGCCGGCGCGTCGCAGGCGATGGTGCCGCTGCCGGCCGCAGTCACCCTCGAGCCCCGCGGCCTCGAGACCACGCACCTCCCCGCCGCCTCCGTCTGACCCGCCACGCCCCCGCGCCCCCGCCACCTTCCCCAAATGCCTCGCTAGATGTCAGCGACGGTTACTTGTTCTGTTAACTCATGCTAGCAGGCCGGCTCGTTTTATTTATTAGTCAAGATTCGTTCTCGAAATTCTGCAATCGGATGCAGATGTAGCCTAGTAGTCTCTGGATTCCTTAAATCACGCCCGTTCTTTGCATTGCGAATTCTGTAGTTTTCACGCCGTGACGCATCGCACTTCGATCGATATTTGGTTGTTCTGTCCGACGGTCTGCGAGCGAGCTAACTAGTACTGAGTAACCAGTACTACGGTAACTCTTTTTTGAACGCAGCATAACTTTGGTAATCATCTGGTTCACGTGTGCATGTGCACGTGATGCATATGTGCACGTGCGCGTATACTATGATATATACGTATTCATTGTGCCACGCCGTGACGGTGCCGAATGCGCAGTGCAACTTCAAGTCTTTGCCAAGCCTTGAAGTTGGTACTACCGGTACCGTAACTTTAATATGTCACAGTGTGCACGTGCACGTGAGTCTGGTTGCAATTGTCACTGTGTGTTGCACTGCGGCACTGCGGCAATTGACTCAGCCTGGAAGTGACTTACTAAGTTAAGCGATCCGCCGCGCTCTCTTTCAGACCTCTAGCTATGGCCACGCCCACGCAACGCAGCAGTCCCCTCGAGAGTCACGCAACGCCGTGACGTCCGACAGCCCGGTCCCCTCGAGCCCGGCCCCCCTCCCCTCCCAGAAATCAGAAATCAGACATGTAAGTAGATGTACCGCCCGGCCGTAGTACATGTACAGAGCACGGATGCGAGGGTGTTCAGATGCCATGATGTCCGACGGTCGCTCAATTGGCTGAAGGCCGACGGGAGTCACTGAGTATTTCAATTTACGGGCCCATCCGATGATCCGAGTGGCATCGTAACTTAGTAATCATGAACACCAGAGCAGCTTTCAGCATGAATTTCGAATCATTTCAAGTTTGAATTAGAAGGCTTCAGATTTTTGCCTGCGGATCTTCATGATCAGATCATGCACAGCTACGACATAAATGCGCTGCTGGATCCATCCTGCGTGTGGTTCGGCGAGCGAGGCTACGACTTTGTCGGCGACTCGGCGACATCCTCAAAAAACTTCGTTCTGCCGCTGACGGAGACTACATCGGCGACATGCCTCCGCCTCTGCCTTGCTCTCCTTGCTGCCAACCCCGTCCGCTGCTGCCTTCGGAGGAATAGATGGCTGCAATCGGGTATACACAAGCATGAGGCCCGCGGCGATGTGCGCGGGGGCGGGGCCTAGAGGCCGTACTTCTCCCGCAGCACGCCCTCGAGCTGCGCGCGGGGCGGCCGGTGAGGGCGGCGGGGCCGAGGGCGGGGCCGGGGGCGGGGCCGGGCCTTGACGGCGTCGCGGGCGAAAGAGCGGATGCCGTCGGCGAGCTTGGCGCTCGCCATGGCGTCCTCGTTGAGCTCCCAGCGGAAGCGCTCCTCCGTGAGGGGCCCCCGCGCGAGGTCCCCCGGCGCCACCAGCGCAGCCGCCCCCTCGGGGCTCACCCTGCGGGGCCCTCGTCGGCAGCGGCCGCCGCGGGGGGCGGGCGGGGGCGCTGGACCTGGGGCGGACGAGGGCGGGGTCCGCCTCCGCGAGCTCCGCGAGCAGCGCCGGCGAGATCGTCATGTAGTCGTACCCCGCTGCGCCCCCGCCCCGCCTCGCCGCGCGGCACTCGGCCGGCGGCGGGGCGGGGCGCGGGCACCGAGCTCGAGGATCTGGGGGGCGTGAGGCGGGGCGCGAGGCGGGGCCGGGGGGCGGCGGGGGCCGGGGGCAGGCCTCTGCGGTGTTGCGGAAGGAGGCGGCCATGGGGGTCGTCGCGTGGCCCCGCGCCTTCAGGAAGCCGTACACGCGCTTCGCCAGCACCACCCCGGGGTCCTCAGCAGCCGCGTACGACTCCCGCCCCGTCGCCTGCCGCCCCTCGCCGCGTGCCGGCGCGGGGCGGCGGGGCGGCGGGCCTGCTTGTAGTAGTCGAGGACGCGGCCGACGAAGGGGCTGATGAGGGTGACGCCGGCCTCGGCGGCCGCCTGCGCCTGGGCGAGGGAGAAGAGCAGGGTGCAGTTGGTGTGGACGCCCTCCCGCTCCAGCTCCCGCGCCGCCTCGATCCCCTCCCACGTCGAAGAGAGCTGCGGGGCGGTCAGCGGCGCCGCGGCGGCCCCCGGGGGGCGGGGGCGGGGCGGCCTGCCTTGATGAGGACTCGCTCGGGCCCGATGCCGCGCTCCTTGTAGAGGGCCATGATCCCCCGTGCCCGCTCCACCATCCCCTGCCCCGCCCCCTCAGCCGGGCCGGGCCGGGCGGGGGGCGGGCGGGGCGAGGGCGCCTCGGCGTCGAAGGAGAGGCGGGCGTCGACCTCGGTGGAGACCCTCCCGGCGGGGGAAACGGCCTTGAGGATCTCCGCCCCGAAGGCCACGGCAAGGCGGTCCATCGCCGCCGCGAGCCTGCGCCGGCCCCGCCCCGCTCACCTCGCCAGCGCGAGCAGCGCCTCGCGGGGCGCGCGCCGCTGGTGCTCGGGGAGGGCGTGCAGGCGCCGGTCCGCCAGCGTCGAGTCCACCAGCTCCTTGTACTCCTCCCGCCCGCACGCCTGCCCCGCCCGCCACTCGCCGGCGGAACGCGGCGCCGATGCCGCGCCGGCGGCTCACGGCGAGAAGGAGCGTGGGGTTCGTGGTGGCATCGACCACGCGGAAGCGGGCCAGCGCGTTGAAGTCGCCTGCCTTCCGTCAGCCGCAAGAACCCACACGTGTACATAAGGTGCAGAATGCTCAAACTTGCCGGTATCCGCGACGATTGCCGAGAAGCGGGCGAGCTCCTCGAGGGCGTTCTTACTTGGTTGTGCCGTCGAATCGGCTGCCGGTGACGTCGACCGGTGGTCGGCGTGGGCTTCTGCAGCGCGGCGAGTGAGAAGGACGGACGCTTCACATTCGGAAGCCCGCGCATACGCCCGGCCAGGAATGACGGCCTGCGAGTCCCGACGAATCCACCGGCGCGCCCGAGCACGATGGAGCGCATGCCGGCGAAGAAGGGCTTCCGCCGCTCCAAACGCGGGCGCGGCGGCGGGCACGTACGCAGCGGCGAACCCGAGCCGGGAGGGGCGACGAGAGCGCTTGATGGCTTCGCTAGCGCGGGGGAGACGAGGGCCCCGGAATGCCCGAGCGCAGGGCAGGCGAAGCAGGCCTCCTCGATCATCGCGTGGCGCGGCTGCTGCGAAGAAGAACTTGTTTCTGTCAACTTTCTCCAAAGCGAAGTCTTTTTGGTTGGCCGGGTACCGCGATCGAAAGTGTGTGGCTTGCGAGCTAACTGTCTGGGCTACAGCCGTGCTCGATCTCACATACCGTTCGACAGGCAACAGCTAGCACTAGCTTCCAGTCGATCGACCCAGCCTCAGAGCCGTCAAATCAAGAGCGATGCTGGCGCCTGCCGGCCTCGGACTGACGGAAGCCGACGTCCAGCGTATCAAAGATGGTATCCTCAGTCAGAAGGTGCTTGCGACCGCACGTGACCGCCACGCTTTGTGCGTACGTGACCGAAATCTGACTTCCCCTCAGACTAAGATCGACACGCGCAACGCCCTGGGGCAGACTGCGCTGCACTATTCTGCGATCAACGGCAGCGCGGCCCTTGCGGACTTCCTTCTGGTGCGTTTTGGTTTTTGAGTTGCATACGGCCCGCAAAGCCAGCGGCCGAAGTGACCCGGGCCCCAGGACCACGGTGCCGATGTCGACGCCGAGACGAGTGCGCATGCGTACGCGCTGCTGTAGCCCGGCGCCCGCTGACGCGCCGGGTCGCAGTCAACCTCTCCACGCCACTGCTCTTCGCCAGCAGGTGGGGCGGCCGCGGGGGGGTTTAGGCCCCGCTGACGGTGCGCCAGGGCGGGGGCGGTGGACGTGGTGGACCTCCTGCTGAGGCGCAAGGCGGACATCTCGAAGCGTTCGGTGCTCGGGAAGAGCGCCATCCACGTGGTGCGGGGAGGGTGCCCCGCACCCCCTGCGGGCGGGGGCGAGCGGGGCGGGGGGCGGCAGGCGATCGAGAAAGGCCACGTGAACGTGCTGGAGCGTCTGCTGCAGGAGCCGAGCGCCGACGTGAACGACGAGGACCTGCAGGGCCGCACCGCCCTCCACGGTCCGCCCCCGCCCCCGCAGCGCCCGGCGCCCCCGGCGTCGGCCGGCGAGCGTGGCGGGGCGGGGCAGTGGCCGTGGAGATGGACGCCCCGCACCTGGTGGAGACGCTGCTCAAGAAGAGCGCCTCCCTCGCCTCCGTCTGGGAGGACGGCGACGACGAGCTCACCCGTGCCCCAGCCCCGCCCCGCTCCCCGCCCGCACGCGTGAGTGACGGCGGGCGGCAGCGCTGGACCTGGCGCGGCGGCGGGCGGAGGAGGGGCGGGAGGGGGCGGCGGGGGTGGTGCGGGTGCTGGAGGAGGCGGAGCGGACGCGGGGCGAGGCGGCCCGGCAGCGCGACGCCGAGCTCCTCGCCGAGCGCCGCCGCCGCCGCAACGCCCAGCGGGAGGCCCGCCCCGCCCCGCCGCCTGCGCGTGGCGAAGGCTCCGGGCTGAGCGCGGGGCGGGCAGTTCTTCGTGGCTTCGTACTTCGGGACGACGGAGGCGATGGAGGCGCTCCTCGCGCAGGTCCCCTGCGACGTCCGCAACCCCCACGGCAACACCGCCGTGCGCCCCCAGCTCGCGCCGCCGCCCGCCCGCCCCGCGCCGGCTCTGCCCCGCCCGAGCGGCGCGCGCAGCTGCACGAGTGCGTGGAGGAGGGCCGCCTCGAGGCCGCCGCCTGGCTCCTCTCCCGCGGCGCCTCCCTCGCCGCCAAGGACATGTCCGCCCCCCGCGCCCCGCCCCTGCGCCCCGCCCCGCCCCGCGCCCTGCGTGACGGGGGCGTTCAGCAAGGGGAACACGGCGCTCCACCTGTGCGCGGGGCGGCTGGACGGGGCGATGCTGGGCGTGCTGCTGGAGAAGGGGAGCGCGTCGCAGTCGGACGCGCGGCAGCGGAACTGCAGCGGGGAGACGCCCCTGCACGCCGCCCTCAGCGTCCGCCTCGACGACCCCGACCGCCCCGGCGTTCCGCTCGGCAGCCCGCAGCCGCTCCCCGCCACGGCTGGCGGCATGCGGCACGGCCTCCCCTCCATCGGGAACCTCGAGCAGCTGGAGCAGATGCAGATGTCGCGGGTGCCCTCCTCGCTGGACATGGCGCGGCTGGGCGGCCTGCGCGCCGAGGAGCTGGAGCCCCTCACGCCGCCCCCGCCGGCCTTCCTCGCCCTCCAGCGGGGCGCCGGGGGCGGGGGCGAGCGGTGCAGCCCGGGGCACGAGTGCCGGGGCGAGGAGACGGCGGCGCAGCTGGCGGCGATGGTGGAGACGGTCTGCCTGCTGCTCCACGCGGGAGCCGACCCCTGGGCCAAGGACCTCAAGGGGCGCTCCCCCGTGCAGGGTGCGCCGGCCCCCGCGCCCCGCCCCCGGGCGTCGAGGGGGCGGACGGGGCGGACGGGCCGGGGCGCAGTGGCCGTGGAGCGGGGCCTGCTGGGGCCGCTGGCGGCGATGCTGGGGGCCGGGGAGCCCGTGGACGCCGCCCGGCGGGAGCGCTTCGAGGAGGCCGCCCTCCTCGCCGCCCGCGCCGGCCTCCCGAGGCCCGCACCCGCCCCGCCCCGCCCCGCCCCGCCCCGCCCCGAGCCCGCCCGAGCCCGCCCCGAGCCCACCCCGCCGCCCCGCCTCGCAGGTCGGAGACACCATCGCCGACTGGCTCCGCGGGGCCCCCGCCGCCGGCCCCGCCCCGAGGGCACCTCCGCCGGCGAGGGGAGCCACTCGGGCAAGTACCGCCGCGCCTCGGGGGCCGCGTACGTACCCCGCGCCGCCGCTCCGCGCCGGCGGGGCCCGGGCCGACGGCGGCGCAGGTTCCTGCCGGTGATCGACGAGGCGTTCTGCACGCGTTGCAGCCTCGCCGCGCCGGCGGCCGAGCCGGCCGCCGAGGCCCCCGTGCCCACGGGGCCGCCGCCGCCGCCCCCGGGGCCCGACGCTGGCGGCGCCGGCGGGCCCTCCTCCGGGAGTCGGAGGACGACGCGGCGGGCGTCGATTTCGGGGGAGCGGCCGCTGCCGCGCATCTACGGCCTCGCCCCCGAGGAGGCGACGGAGAAGATCTTCGTACCGGGCCTCTCCGCCCCGAAGCCGGCCCGCTCGGGCTCCCACGCGCCCGGCGCGCCGCAGCTCGCCGCCCCGGCGCACGCGGGGCCGGGCGGGCCGCCACGCCTGCCGAGGACCGCGACGCTGCCGGTGCGGCATGTCGTGGCGGAGGGCGCGCTGCAGAAGCCCCGCGCCTCGGAGGGCCCCGCGGCGAGCACAGGTGGCGCGGAGGGCATATCCCGCACCGCCTTCCAGAGCCTGCTGGCCCTCTGGAAGGCCAGCCCGCCCTACGGCTCGCCCCCGGGCCCCGCCGCCGCCGCCTTCGCAGCCCCTTCCGAACACGCCCGGCCTCCCGCCGGCAATGCTCGGCCTCCGCCTCCACCCGTCCCCTCCGCCACGCCCCCGTCAACGTTGAGCTGCGGCTAGGGCCGGGCGAGCTGCTTGGTCGCTTTATTAAGCGTTTACTCCGGCATCCGCGGCCGCTGCCTTTTCTCAGAGTCGATCTCCTTACGTAATGCTTACGTCTATGTACATGTATCAGTCAGCGTTTGGGGCTTCGGGCCGGGCCTGCGCGCATGCGCAGCTGCGCGGTTGTGACAGCGTTAACGCCAGTCGAATCAAATTTGCGGGGGAACACGTTGTGGGGGGGGGGAAGGCAATCTAGGGTACGCGGCGGTCACGGCGCATCGTTCGAAGCATCAGGATCCGGCTTCGCTCGGTGTGTGTTGACTCCGGCCACTCGCTCGGTGTGTGTGGAATCCACTTTGCATTGCAAGCGAATACGGCGCAAGAGGCGTCGGCATTGCAATTGTTCGGTGATCTTTCAGCGGTCTTTTTCAGCTAGCGAAGTCTCGACTTCATTGCGGAGAGAGATCGGGCGGCGCCAGAGTATGGCTAGCTGATCCGCGCGGTCTTGGCGATCCAATTGCAACCGCAAGTCAACAATGTCGTGGGTCCTTGCGAAGAGAGGGCAGCAAAAGAATGGCCCTGGTTCGTCGCTAGCCGTAGCTTTCAGACGGCCCTCACCCGGAAGCGCAGGCGGTTCGTTCTTCACTCCGCTCGAGCCCGCGGAGCAGGATCAAGGCGTCCAGCGCTTCATCGTCCGCGCTGGCTGCAGGTGCTCTTTCGCTCGTCGCAGGATGCACACGAAATCGCCGAGCACGTGTTCAGGTACACTCTGCAAGTGCAGGACGCACACGAAGCGACTCGTCTTTCCGGGTCCCGCATCATCCTCTCCCTCATTGATAGTGGTGCCCCCATTTTCGTGCTCGCACTGCCTCCCAGAAGCGGGCGCATCGCCAGCGGCTGGCTCGGAGTGCCCGCAGGAACCGGCGAGGCCCAGGTCTCACGCGGCCCCGCAGAGACGCAGGAGGTGGCCGAGGTCTCGATGACGCAAGACCAGCGGGCGTGTACAGAGGCGAGCTTCCACTTCGGGCAGCTCCGGACGTACCAGGGCAACGAGCGCGCACCGAAGGGATGTGCCCCGAGCCCCTCGCAAGAGGTCGGCATCCTCCCTTCACTGCTCGAGGGCCCCTGACGGAAAGCGCGGTAGCTGGCTTGCATCATGGGGCCGTCCGGCGAGCTGGAGGCCGTGCTCACCTTCAACATCTCGTCGTTCAAGGGCGGCAAGAAGTGCGTCCTGCGCTTGCCCCGAATCCCCTGTCGGTACTGAATCCGCTCTGCTTTCTCCAGGTGGTTCTGGCTGCGAGTAAGTACCGGCGACTGCGCGCCGGCGCCGCTCGCTGCTGACGGGGCGGCAGTTGATCCACGCCGAGACGAACCGGGTGATCACGCACCCGCGGATTGAGATCTACGTCCGCGCGCGCTGGTTCGGCGCCGAGAAGAAGCAGCGCGTGGCCGGCCAGGACGAGAACGGCTCCTCCGCGCGCGACCTTATCGACCCCACCGGTGCGAGCTCCCCGCCCCGCGCCCCGCCGGCGCCGGCGAGCGGGGCGGGGCAGGGCTGGTGCGGATGGCGACGAGCGCGGGACCGGCGCGGGGGGCGGGGAAGCGGAAGTCGGTGGGGGCGGGGCGCAAGCGCGGCGCGGAGGTCTTCTCAAGCGCCTCGGACGAGGACGAGGGCCCCGCGCCCAGCTTCCACCCCCCGGCCCCGCCCCCCGGCGAGATGCCCCAGCCCCTGTCCGTCCCCCCCCGCCCCCGCCCCCGGCCCCCGGCCCGCACCCGCTCACCCCCACGCAGAGGGCGCGCAGGCGGGGCGCGCAAGGGTCGGCCGTCGCGTGCGGCGGCGCAGGCCGGCCTCGCGGCGGCGGTGGCGGCAGTCGCGGCGGCGGACGACGACGAGGAGGTTATGAAGCGCGGCTCTGCGCGGCCGGGCCGGGGGTCCCTGCAGGCCAGCCAGCACGCGCACGCGCAGGCGCAGGCCCACGCCCACGCCCAGGCTCAGGCGCACGCGCACGCGCAAGCGCAAGCGCACGCGCAGCAGGCGCAGGCGATGGGATTCGCGGGGCCGGGGATCGTGGGCGCGCAGTACTTCAAGCAGGCGGGGCCGGCGGGGGCAGCGCCGGGCTTCATGCTGGGCCCGATGGGCCAACCGATGCCGCCGAACCCCTTCGTGCCCCCCGTCATGGGCTTCCAGCCCGGGATGCACCCCACGGATGGCCCCGGGGGCCCGGCGCACGGCCCCGGGATGCACGCCGGCCCCCCGAGCTACTTCTACTTCCCCTGTGCGTGCGCTGGGGCGGGGGCGAGGCGGGGAGCTGACGGGCGGCGCAGACGAGGGACGGCAGGGCGGAGGGATGGCGGGCTTCGGGGGGATCTTCGAGGGGCACGCGGGGCAGCAGCAGGATCTCGCCATGCAGCAGGCCCTCTCCGCCCAGCAGCGCGCCCTCGCCGCCGCCGGCGCGGGGCCCGAGCCGGCGCCCCTCCCGCCCCACCCGCCCCGCAAGCTCAAGAAGGAGTCCCCCACGGGAGCCAAGGGCCGCCCCAAGCAGCGCGGCCAGCGCGCAGCGCCGGCCCCCATCGACCCGAGCGCCCCGCCGCAGCACTCCGACTCCCACCTCGCCCCGCAGCACCAGCTCGCACTCGTCCCGGCCGGCGACGGGGGCCCCCAGCGGCGCCCCGCGCACCGTCCCTCGGGCTCGCGCGCAGCCGCGCAGGCGGCGCAGGCCGGCGGGCGGGTCGGTGAGGCGGGGCGGGGTCGGGTGCGCCAGAGCTGTGCCCGACGTGCGGGCACAAGGGGGCGCCGGCGTGGGCGACGGGCGAGGCGGTGGCGGCGGGCCCCGACCTCCCCGACCGCGAGGAGGTCGTCAACGAGTACCTCTCCTACTGGGCCGAGCGCGCTGCCGCCGACGCCGCCGCCTCCGACGCTCCGCGCCACGCCGCCGCTCCCCGCCACAGCGCCGCCCCCGCAGTCGCCGCGGGGCCCGGCGCCGGGGCGGGACCGCTGGAGGGGTGACCGTGGTGTCGGTGCCGCCGCCGGCGGCGGGCCAGGGGGGGCATCACCATCACCGCCGTTTCCACGGTTGCGCCAATTTCCGACGCCGCCCGCACCGCCGCCGCCGCCGCCGTCGTCCCGGCCGCGCCTCGTGGCGCGCCGGCCGCCGGCGAGGCGGGGGCAGCGGGAAGGAGGCCAAGGAGGGGCCGGGGGGCCCGCGGCGGCCTGGCGAGCACAATCGCCCCGCCCCCGCCGCCGGGCTCGGCGGCCGGCGAGGCGTCTCGGGGTGCGGGGGCGGCATCGGGGGCTTGGCGCGCGCGGGCCGCCGTCGCCGGGGACGTCGGGGATCGGGCTGGGACCGGCGAGCCCCTGGATGCTCCACTCGGCCTCAGGCGAGCGGGGGGCGCCCTTCTGGTCGCCCCACCCCCACACCGGCCCCGCGCCCCTGCCCAGCGCCCTGGGCGGTGGCAGCGTGGCGAGCCTGCTGGCCTCGCTGCCGTCGCCGGCGCCGGACGCGGGGTTCCCGTCGGCGATCAGTCCCTTCAACCCGCCCTCGGGGCGCGACTTCCCCTTCTTCGGACACCCCTTCACACCGATCACTCCGTTCGGGGCGCACGCGGCCGGCTCGCCGCGCCTCTTCCCGCCGCCGCCGGGCTCGCCAGCGTCCATGCAGGCGGCGGCGGGGGCGCCGAGCTCGGGCGAGTCCCGTGCCTTTGCCTTCTTCTCGGGGGCCCCCGGGGACCCCTACACCCGCTTCCTCCGCTCCCAGGCCGGCCCCTCCGAGACCTCCCCGGCCCCGGGCCCGCCGCGCCGGGCCCGAGGGGCCGCCCCCGCCGGCGACGGGGCGGGGCAGTCGGCGGCGTCGCCGGCGGCGTCGCAGGCTTCGCCGTCGGCGAACGGGAGCTCGCCGAACACGCCGAACCCCTCCTCGGCCGCCTCCGCCTCGGGCACCGACCGCGGCGCCGCCGCCGCCGGCGGGCGGGGCGGGAGAAGGACCGGGTGCGGCCGCCGCCGCTGCACATCGCGAGCAGCAACGACGAGCGCGACGCGCGCGTTCTCCCCGTCCCCATCCCCATCTCCGTTACGGGCCCCTCGGCCGGCGCCTCCTCCGCCTCCACCCGGCCTCGGGGCCGAGACGCCCTCGCCGAGGGCGCCGCGCCCGCCGCCGAGGAGGCCGCCGCCGGCCTCGTCGCCCTGGCCACCCCCACCAGCGCCTCGGGGCCCGCCGCCCCTGGACCCCGCCCCCCGACGCCCCCGCCGCACCCTCGGCTCCCGATCAGCCCGCCGCCTCCGCCGACCACCCTCTTCCCTAGCTCGTCCACCCCTCTCGCGCTCCGGAAGCGGACCCCCCCGGCCACCCGCGAGAGCGCCCAAAGTCTGGTCTTTCAACCCGTCCCGCGTAGACCAGCAATCATCAGTAACGCAGCCGACATTTTTACCGAGGTGCTTCCAAGCGAGTATTGTATGGGTATTTTCAGTAGAACAAGATCTTATCTGCGAACAAGTTGGGGTAGTTTTATTGCCTTGAACTGTATACAGGTCGGGAGTGGCAAGCATGGTCTAGCCTCCAGCATCGAGACTAACACTCGGCGACTCGATGAGAGCTTAGACGAGATCTAGCACCAGACTCTGAGGCCCCCGCCCGCACGCTGCGCCAGCCGCTGCGCGCCGGAAAGTGGCGTCGTAGCAGTGCGGCCGGATGTTGCCGACGTCGCATTTGCACACACTTCCGCTTGCCGACGTCGCATTTGCATCATTCCCCTGTTCCTCCCGCTCGGGGCACGGCCTGGTGAGCTAGCCGAACGGTCCTATGCAGATGCGTTCTGATTTATGAAGTAATGGAGGAGTTCCGAAGGTGCCTGCAGGAAAAGACGCCGCGCTCCGAGACCTCGTCCTAAAAAACGATGCCGCGCTCCGGAAAAGAAGCCCCGCGCTACTACGGGCCCCCTCGCTAGCCTTTTACAACGATGGGCGTACGTGGATTGGCACAGCATCACGGCGGTGGCGTCGGCTGTGATGGCGGTCGGGGCAGCGGGGGCAGCTCTTTAATTAATTCGGACTGGCTGGAAGCGTCGGGGATTTTTCTATTTGGCGGTGCTTCGTCCTCCTCGTTCCATCTATTTGGCGGTGCTGTGTCGTCCTCCTCGTCATCCTCGTCCTCCCCGGTTGATGCTTCGTTGTGGCATTTATGTATAGATCTGGTCAAAGACTTCTTCTTCGAAGCGGCAGCGTGCTCAAATCTTGCAGCCGGTGAAGTATATATATAGTATAGTATATATAATGATGGCCGGCATATCGTCATGCGTCGACCGACAGCTCCACTGGGCAGGTGGACTGGCGGCAGCCCGCAGCCTGGCCCGTGATCGGCCTGGTCGTTGCAGCTCTTTGCGAGACTATCCGCCTGATGGTACGCTAATGGTGCGCTGAACTCCCGGCGCTCGGCGGGCACGTGCGCGTTCTTTTTTGGTCGGCTTCGAACCTAAGGCCTCCGGGAGCATTGTCGAGTTTTTGGATTCAAGGATTTCGGCGCGGTGTCTGATTTCGGCAAAGGGATTGCTTCTGGATCTGGTAAATTTTGCGCGGGCAAGGGCGGGCAGGAGCGGGTCTCGTGGGATTTCTCGTCGCTGTTACTCGTCAGCCAATTTCCTTCGAGATCATTTAGTGAATAATGTTCTAGCACGAGAGGGATGTCGCCGTCGTCTCCATATCCGGCTACCAGTCATGGCGACGTCGGCAGCGTGCCTTCGCGTTACAGGAACGTTGGGGCAGCTGCTCTCGTGAATGTGATTTGGGTGCCCGTTTCCGCGTTGATTCCGTCGATTCCGCTGTTGTCGATTCCGTGTCTCGTGATCTGCTGCTGTCGATTACGTGTCGATTCCCTGTTCAGAAGGGAGGGGCTGAGGGTGATCTCGTCGTCCCGCCTAAGCTAGAACCGGACAAGATCAAGACCGAGGGCGTGCGGGATCCCGCGGGGCCACGGTGGGGAAGACAATCACGCGGTACAACGGTTTATGGCCGTGGCTGCACGTAGTTCAGGGCTTGTGCTGGGATAAGGGTGTCACGATGAGCGCCTGCGCGGAAGGCAAGAAACAGTGTTCGTCCCCGCGGCACTAAAGGAACGCGTCAATGGCTTTATGTGAGACTAATTGTAGTCGCTGCGTCAAGAACTGTTTCCCAGAAGGTACAGATTCAGTCTGGTTTCCCAGAACAAGCAGTTCTCGTTCAGTAGTCGCTGCGGTCGAGAGCTGGGCCCAAGAGCGCGAGTGAGGCGCGGAACAGCAGGCATAACTGGCGCCAGGGACGAGCGTGACGCAGCCGTTGGTCTGCAAAGGTCAGCTAGCGCGTGCGCTGAGGCGGGACTGGGTGTCGACTGCGGATTGCGGGTAGGTCGTCCAGCTGATCCAGGTCGTGCTGGTGGGTAGGTGGTCCTGTTACCAACAGCTGGATCAGTCTGGCAGCCTCGCGCACGTCCGGCTCCCCGATGCTGAGCGGCGCGTCGCAGAGGGCGACTGCGTGCGCTCCGAGAGAGGAGACCCAGCATCCGCCTGCCACTGCTGCACGTACTGCTGCGCGGCCTTCTGCCGCGGTGACGCGAGCTTCTTAGCTTCCTGCGGCGTCGAGGGCTTCCGTGGGATGTGCGCGCTGTCCCGCGCCGGCTGCACCAGTGGGAGGCCACCGGCACTGATGCGTTTGCTGGAGCTGGCGCTGCCTGAGCTAGCTGTGCGTCGCCGAGGCGTGCGCTGCTGCTCGTCCAAAGGGGGCGGCACGACCGGAAGCAGGGCTACCGGCGGCTCCATGATTCCGCCCACCTCAATGCTGTTACCTACAGCTAGAACTGCTTGCTAGCTCCCGCATCTCTCCTTTTTGACCCACAAGGAGGGGACTAGCCGAGGCCCCGTACAGTAATTTCGTTGATCGACCACGGGCAAATCCAGTAATATTCAACACTCCTCTATCTCAGCGACCGAGGAGTGTCTAGGTGATGGGTGTCTGCAAACACCCGCCCTAGCTATCCAGATAGGATCGCGGAGCCTGCCTCCTAGTGAATCCCATGGGACCAGGACTTGTGAATGGAGAGATGGGGAGAAAGAAAGGCGGCGCTCAAACTGTTACGAGATCGAGGCAGCGAGGCTAGCTGTTGGCGCAAAGACCGCGGCGGCTAGCACAGCAATGGCTTGGCATGCGTGTGGCGGCAGCAGATCCCAAACCCGCAAAAGGGGGGGCGTGCGTCCCCAGGGAAAAGCTCGGCACCAGAGAGAGTGAGGAGTGAGAGGGCAGGGACGGCCGTGTCTGATTGATGCTCGGGCTGCGTCTGCCAACGGAGCGAGCCACGGCATCGCGTGCTCAGACAGAGGGCGGCATGCAGTGTGATTAGCTTGAACATGACGAGAGGCGCGCGCAGCTATAAGGTCGGGGTCGGCAGGGGGCCCGACCGGCTCACGGGCAAATCGATTTAACAGGACAGCTGCTGCGGCGGCTGCGTCGAACAGCCGGCAAAAAATTGTGTTCTGAGCGATGGAAGCAGCGCCAGCACACGGACTGCCGTCTCCGCGGCTGGCGCCAACGTCCGCGACGAAACGGCCCGCCGACGTCGGTGCAGACACCCTTCTACTGGTGCGAATTGACGATTGAGCTTGGCTGCCGCCACCGACGGCTCCGCGACGGCCTGTGACGTTGACCCACTTCGCAGGACAAAAAGCCGCGAGTCGCAGAGACGGGCGTCGTGTGGCGGCCAGCTTCGGCCGAGCTCGGAAATGAGCTATCTGAACATACGGCCGACGAAATTACAGAACCTGTCAGTGCGGTCCCGCCGGCAATGTATGCGAGGAGCTGACGGCGGCGAACGCAGGGGGCGCCCCGCGAGGCGGGCATCGAGGACCTGCCGAACGACGTGCTGTCGCTGGTGCTGCTGCAGCTTCGCGTGAAGGTCAAGCGCCCGCAGGACATCGCCCCGCTCGCCGCGCTCCGCCTCGTCTGCCGGGTTCGCCCCGAGTCGCCGCTCTCGGCCGGGCCGCCGGCTGCTCGTGCGCGCGCTGACGGGCGGCGCCGGGCGTTTTGCAGCGGTTCGAGGATGCGGTGGCGGGGCTCGGGGGCGCGCTGGGCCTGGTGACGGAGGTGGAGGTGCGGCTGCAGGGCGGCAAGGGCGTCTTCTCGAGCTGGCTCCTCGAGCGCGCCCCGCGCCTCGTCTCCCTCGAGTCACTCCACTGCACCCACAGCGGCGCCGGCTCCCCCTCCTTCGAGCCCCTCCTTCGCGCCCTGCCCCACCCCGAGCGCCTCCGCAGGTGCCCCCCCGGCCCCGCCCCGCGCCCCGCCCCGCTGGTCCGTCGCTGACGGGGCGGCAGTCTATCGGTGGGCCCGCACGAGGAGGGGGAGATCCTGGCGGCGGCGCGCTTCCCCGAGCTGCGGCGCCTCGCCGTGCTGCGGCCCCACGGCGCGCTCCTCGGCGCCGACGTGGCACCGCTCGTCGGCCGCGCCGTCGCCGCCCTCCCCCGCCTCGAGCTCCTCCTCCTCGCCGGCGCCCGCGTCGACTCCTGGGCCGCGCTCCTCCCCCGTGCCGGCGCCCCGCGCGCCCTCGCCCTCCACGCCTGCTCGGCCGGCGCCGCCGGAGCGTTGGCGCTCGACCTGCGGGGCCTCGGGGCGGCTCCCGGGGCGGCCTGCCTGGAGGAGCTGCGCCTGGAGCCGGGCGAGGCGCCGCTCGCGGCGGCCGGCCTCGCGCCCCTCTCGGCCCTGCCCGCCCTCCGCAGCCTCGCCCTCCGCCTCTCCTCGCCCGGGCGGCGCCGGCGCCGGCCCCCGGGGACCTGCCGCGGCTTGAGGCGTTGGAGCTCGCCTTGGTGCGGGCGCGGGAGAGCCCGCCGGGGCTCGAGGAGTGGGCGGCGGAGGCCCTCGCCGCCCTCGCCCCGCGCCTCCGTCGCCTCGACCTCGCCGGCTTCCGCCGCCCCGGCCCCGCCGCCGCCGCCGGCGCCGAGATCGCCGCCGCCCCGCACCTCCGCACCCTCCGCCTTGCGTGCGACTGGCGGCGGGGCGCGGCGCGAGCGCTGCTGGCGCGGCCGCCGCCCTCGCTGCGCCTGCTCGCCCTCGCGGAGGCCCGCGCCGACCTCGTCGCCCGCCTCGCCGCCCGCTGCCTGCCCCGCCCTGCGCTCTCCGCTGGGAGAGCGAGCGCAACCCCTTCGACGCGCCCCAGCAGCGCGCCGCCGCCCTCGCCGTCCTCGCCGCCCGCTGCCTCCCTCTCGCCCCCGCCGCCCCGCCCGTGTAGGCCCTCTTCATTTCTCTCTGTACAGTGCCGGCCCTCCGCCGCCAGCCTTTCTTCATTTCCCATCTTTCTTTGACCAAGCACCGCACTTCGCGTGCTTTGTGTAGTGTTGTAAAGTAAGTAAGGGCATTCCACATGTAGACTAATCAAGTCTTCCAGTGCTGGAATTTCCACTGGAAGCTTGAAGATTTTGTATCCGTTCAGCCGCGTTACTAGTTATGTCATTTACAGATGTCACATTGTGATGCAGTGGGCAGTCAGTGTATTAGTGCTTTTCCAGATTTGCGAATAGGTTATGCAGGTAGCGCATGGCGTGCCGCTTGGCAGGGCCTCGGAGCCATGTGCGTAGTTTGATCGAACTGTGCAAATAGCCTCCAACCCTCCCAAAAGTTTTCTGGTTCTTCATATCGATCGACTCCGAGGCTCAGTGACTTGCAATTGCTGCAATTGGCAATGTTCAAAAAATATGTAAATCAGTGATATCTTTATTGACTCGAAAACTTTTGGGAGGGTTGGAGGCCTATTTGCACAGTTCGATCAAACTACGCACATGGCTCCGAGGCCCTGCCAAGCGGCACGCCATGCGCTACCTGCATAACCTATTCGCAAATCTGCAAAAGCACTAATACACTGACTGCCCACTGCATCACAATGTGACATCTGTAAATGACATAACTAGTAACGCGGCTGAACGGATACAAAATCTTCAAGCTTCCAGTGGAAATTCCAGCACTGGAAGACTTGATTAGTCTACATGTGGAATGCCCTTACTTACTTTACAACACTACACAAAGCACGCGAAGTGCGGTGCTTGGTCAAAGAAAGATGGGAAATGAAGAAAGGCTGGCGGCGGAGGGCCGGCACTGTACAGAGAGAAATGAAGAGGGCCTACACGGGCGGGGCGGCGGGGGCGAGAGGGAGGCAGCGGGCGGCGAGGACGGCGAGGGCGGCGGCGCGCTGCTGGGGCGCGTCGAAGGGGTTGCGCTCGCTCTCCCAGCGGAGAGCGCAGGGGCGGGGCAGGCAGCGGGCGGCGAGGCGGGCGACGAGGTCGGCGCGGGCCTCCGCGAGGGCGAGCAGGCGCAGCGAGGGCGGCGGCCGCGCCAGCAGCGCTCGCGCCGCGCCCCGCCGCCAGTCGCACGCAAGGCGGAGGGTGCGGAGGTGCGGGGCGGCGGCGATCTCGGCGCCGGCGGCGGCGGCGGGGCCGGGGCGGCGGAAGCCGGCGAGGTCGAGGCGACGGAGGCGCGGGGCGAGGGCGGCGAGGGCCTCCGCCGCCCACTCCTCGAGCCCCGGCGGGCTCTCCCGCGCCCGCACCAAGGCGAGCTCCAACGCCTCAAGCCGCGGCAGGTCCCCGGGGGCCGGCGCCGGCGCCGCCCGGGCGAGGAGAGGCGGAGGCGAGGCTGCGGAGGGCGGGCAGGGCCGAGAGGGGCGCGAGGCCGGCCGCCGCGAGCGGCGCCTCGCCCGGCTCCAGGCGCAGCTCCTCCAGGCAGGCCGCCCCGGGAGCCGCCCCGAGGCCCCGCAGGTCGAGCGCCAACGCTCCGGCGGCGCCGGCCGAGCAGGCGTGGAGGGCGAGGGCGCGCGGGCGCCGGCACGGGGGAGGAGCGCGGCCCAGGAGTCGACGCGGGCGCCGGCGAGGAGGAGGAGCTCGAGGCGGGGGAGGGCGGCGACGGCGCGGCCGACGAGCGGTGCCACGTCGGCGCCGAGGAGCGCGCCGTGGGCCGCAGCACGGCGAGGCGCCGCAGCTCGGGGAAGCGCGCCGCCGCCAGGATCTCCCCCTCCTCGTGCGGGCCCACCGATAGACTGCCGCCCGTCAGCGACGGACCAGCGGGGCGGGGCGCGGGCGGGGCCGGGGGGCACCTGCGGAGGCGCTCGGGGTGGGGCAGGGCGCGAAGGAGGGGCTCGAAGGAGGGGGAGCCGGCGCCGCTGTGGGTGCAGTGGAGTGACTCGAGGGAGACGAGGCGCGGGGCGCGCTCGAGGAGCCAGCTCGAGAAGACGCCCTTGCCGCCCTGCAGCCGCACCTCCACCTCCGTCACCAGGCCCAGCGCGCCCCCGAGCCCCGCCACCGCATCCTCGAACCGCTGCAAAACGCCCGGCGCCGCCCGTCAGCGCGCGCACGAGCAGCCGGCGGCCCGGCCGAGAGCGGCGACTCGGGGCGAACCCGGCAGACGAGGCGGAGCGCGGCGAGCGGGGCGATGTCCTGCGGGCGCTTGACCTTCACGCGAAGCTGCAGCAGCACCAGCGACAGCACGTCGTTCGGCAGGTCCTCGATGCCCGCCTCGCGGGGCGCCCCCTGCGTTCGCCGCCGTCAGCTCCTCGCATACATTGCCGGCGGGACCGCACTGACAGGTTCTGTAATTTCGTCGGCCGTATGTTCAGATAGCTCATTTCCGAGCTCGGCCGAAGCTGGCCGCCACACGACGCCCGTCTCTGCGACTCGCGGCTTTTTGTCCTGCGAAGTGGGTCAACGTCACAGGCCGTCGCGGAGCCGTCGGTGGCGGCAGCCAAGCTCAATCGTCAATTCGCACCAGTAGAAGGGTGTCTGCACCGACGTCGGCGGGCCGTTTCGTCGCGGACGTTGGCGCCAGCCGCGGTGACGGCAGTCCGTGTGCTGGCGCTGCTTCCATCGCTCAGAACACAATTTTTTGCCGGCTGTTCGACGCAGCCGCCGCAGCAGCTGTCCTGTTAAATCGATTTGCCCGTGGTCGATCAACGAAATTACTGTACGGGGCCTCGGCTAGTCCCCTCCTTGTGGGTCAAAAAGGAGAGATGCGGGAGCTAGCAAGCAGGTCTAGCTGTAGGTAACAGCATTGAGGTGAGCGGAAGCATGGAGCCGCCGGTAGCCCTGCTTCCGGTCGTGCCGCCCCCTTTGGACGAGCAGCAGCGCACGCCTCGGCTACGCACAGCTAGCTCAGGCAGCGCCAGCTCCAGCAAACGCATCAGTGCCGGTGGCCTCCCACTGGTGCAGCCGGCGCGGGACAGCGCGCACATCCCACGGAAGCCCTCGACGCCGCAGGAAGCTAAGAAGCTCGCGTCACCGCGGCAGAAGGCCGCGCAGCAGTACGTGCAGCAGTGGCAGGCGGATGCTGGGTCTCCTCTCTCGGAGCGCACGCAGTCGCCCTCTGCGACGCGCCGCTCAGCATCGGGGAGCCGGTCGCCCCGCAACGCGTCTCCCCCGCACGTGCGCGAGGCTGCCAGATTGATTCCGATGATGCTGCGCGCGTCCCTGCGCGCACCCGCGCCGCGCCCACTGAAGAGGGCGGCGCGGCAGGGCCGGCGGACCGCCTCGCCGCGCCATTTGCAGGGCCCCTCGGGACTCACGCCGAGCCCCGCGCCGGTCCGACCCAGCACAGGTGCGCGCCGCCACACCGCGCTGGGGCCGGCGGCCGAGGCGAGGGGCCAGGGCCGGCGCCGGCGTCTGGGGATGGCGGGACGGCGCGGGGCTGGCGCTGCTGGGGCGCGCCCTCGCGGGGAGGCGCCTGCTGCTGCTGGGCGGCTTCGGGGAGACCGGGGAGCAGTACTGGCGGAGCATCTGGGAGGCCTGCGGTGCGCGCCGCCGCCCGGGGCGCGCGCGGAGGGGGACGGGCGGGGCGGGGGCGAGCGGGGCGGGGGCAGCGACGTACGGGGCGGGGAGGTGGCGAAGGAGGATCTGGAGGCGGCGGCGGCGTGCCGGCAGCTCCTCTCCGACGAGCTCCACCTCCTCGAGCCCGCCCCCGCCCGCCGATCCGCCCCGCTGGCGCCCGCGCCCCTGCCCGGCCCGCGAGAAGGGCCCGCCCTCTGGCGGCCCGGGCGGCTGCGGCAGAGCGCGAGCGTGGTGCGGCTGGGCCCGGCGTGCGCGCTGGCGGCGGGGCTGGCGCCGGGGAGCGGAGCTGGGTGGCCCTCTTCGGGGCGCGCCCAGGGCGCCCTCTCCAACGAGCTCCTCCTCCTCGACCCCGCTCCGGCGCCTGCCAGCCCGCCCGGCCCTCGGCCCCGCCCGCCCACCTTCAGGCCCGCCCCCCCCGCCCCCGCCCCCGCCCTCACGCCCCCCGCAGGGAGGGGCACGCGGCCTGCGTGCTGCCAGGCATCGGTGCGCGCCTCGCCGCGGCCCCCGCCGGTCGCCGCGCGGGCCGACCGCGCGCGCAGGGAACGCGCTGGTGGTGCACGGCGGGCGCGGCCTCGGCGGTGCGCGCGCTCTGCCGGCGGTACGCGCGGGGCGCCCGGGCGAGCGGGGGGCACGGGGCGCAGGGCGAGTGCTGGGGGACGTGTGGACGGGGGCAGTGAGGGCGGACGGGGCGGTGCACTGGTGGCGGCCGGGGCCGTCGAGGGCTTCCTCCCCTCGCCCGGTGCCAGCACGCCCTCGTCCCGTCCGCCCGACGCCGCCCTCGTGCTCGGCGGCTGCGCCTTCCTCCCCGCCCGGGCCCCGGCCCCGGCCCCGCCGGCCCCGCCATCCCCGCCCCCTCCCGGACTCGGCCTACGAGCTCTCCTTCGCCGGCGGCCGCCTCGCGTCCCGCGAGCTCCTCTTCTCCCCGGCCCCGCCCCCGGCCCGGCCCGAGGGCGGCGGCCCGGAGCCCTACCTGCGCGCCGCCGGCCCCCGCTCCCGCCGTCTACGGGCACGCGGCGGCCGCCGTGGGCGGCACGTCTTCGTCTTCGGGGGCGCACGCCGGCGGTGGACGCCGCCACCGGGGCCCTCGTCAACGTCCTCACCGCCGACACCTGGGTGCTCGACACGGCCGCCTGGCGCTCCCGCCTGCTGCGCGGGGGCCCTCGCGGGCCGTGCCCGCGCGAGGGCCACTCGCTGGCCGCCTCGCGCGGCGCGCTGCTGCTCGTCGGGGCTGGGTGGCGACCCCCGCGGGCCTTGGCTCGCCGACCTCTGGGTCGCCGACACCGCCCGTGGCGCGCCCCGCCCGCCCGCCGGCCGCCCCGCCCGGCGCCGCTGAGGGCGCGGTAGAGGCGTTGCTGTGGCGGGAGGTGACGCTGGGCGGGCCGGCGCCGCCCCCGCGCTACGGCCACGCCGCCGCCTCGTCACCCTCGGTCCGTGCCCCGCCGCCCTCCGACCTCGCGGGGCGGCGAGCGGGGGGCGGGGCGGCGAGCGGGGGGCGGGGCGCAGCGCGGGTGTCGGGGCGCGGAGCGTGGCGGTCGGGGCGGGACGGGTCGGGCGGAGGCGGGGCGGGGACTTGCTTCGTGGTGCGGGCGCGGGACGAGATGGGCGAGGAGGTCCCCTCCGGCGGCGACCTCGTCGAGGTCCCCCGCCCGCCCCGCCCCGTCCCGCCCCGCCGAGCCGCCCCGCCGAGCCGCCCCCGCGAAGGTCCGCTTCGAGGCGGGAGAGGCCCCGCGGGGGTGCACGTCGCCTGCCGCTGCACCGACGCGGGACGGCTCCTACGTGCGCCCGCCGCTCCGCCCCGCTCCCCCGGGGTCGCGAGCAGGGGCCCCGGGGCGCGCAGCTGGTGGAGTACGAGGCGCGGCGGACGGGGGAGTACCTGCTGCACGTCGCCGTCAACGGGGCGCACGTCGCCGGCTCCCCCTTCGAGCTCGCCGTCCTCCCTGGCCGCCCCCGCCGCCCCGCCGCCCCCGCCGCCCCTGAGGCCGCCGCAGCGCCCATCGCGGCGGGGCGGTGCACGGTGGCGGAGGGCGCGGCGCTGGCGGCGGTGGCCGGCGAGAGCGCCGCCTTCCACATCGAGCTCCGGGACGTGCGCCGGCCCGGCCGCGGGGCGCCGGGGGCGGGCGGGGCGGGCGTGAGGCGGGCGGGGCGGGGCAGGCGCTGGGGAACCTGAACCCGATCGAGGCCGTCGAGGGCCGCCTCCGCGTCCGCATCCGCTCCGCCGCCCCCGCCCGAGGCCCGCCCCGCCCCGCCCCGCCCCGGCGCGGCTGAGGGGGCGCCAGACGGGCGAGCGGGTGCACGTGCGGCCCGTGCTGATGCGGAGCCTGGCGCACGCCGGGGGCGTCTGGACGGCGGCCTTCCGGACGGAGGCGGCGGGGGCGTACGAGGTGATGGCCGACCTCGACGGGCAGCTCGTCGCCCGCCGCCTCTTCCCCCTCTCCGTCGCCCCGGGGCCCTTGAGCGCCGCGGGGAGCGCGCTGGAGAGCGCCGGCGGGGCGGTGCGCGTCCCCGCGGGGGAGCCCTTCGAGCTCCTCCTCGCCACCCGGTGCGCTCGCCCGCTCTGCCGGCGCCGGCCGCTGTCGCCGCCGCTGCTGCTGAGCGGGGGCGGGGCCAGGGACCGCTTCGGGAACGGGCGGGCGGGGCGGGAGGACTCGAGGCGCTCTCCTTCGAGGTGCGGGGCCCCGCGGGGCTCGCCCCGAGTTCGCCCTCGCCGCCGCCGGCCCGGGCGCTACGCCCTGCGGGTCGCCGCGGGGCCGCTTGGCGACTACTCGGCCGCGTCACCCTCGCCGGCGAGGACGTCCAGGGGAGCCCCTTCCTCTGGAGCGCCGTCCCCGGTCCGCCCCCCGCCCGGCCCCGCCCCGCCCCGCCCCGCCCCGCCTCGCCCCGCCGATCCGGCGCAGCGGTGCTCTCGGCGGAGCGCTCGGGGCGGCGGCCCTGGAGCCGGCGCGCTCCGTCGCCGGCGCCCCGCCCGCATCCGCGTCGCCGCGCGCGACCACTCCGGCGCCCTCCGCTCCGTGCGACCCGCCCGCCCCGCCCCCGCCGCGCTCCTCCTCCCCCGGCTGCTCACGGGGCGGCAGGGCGCATCCGACGCCGACGGCCTCTACGCCGTGGCGCGCGGGCCCGAGGGCGGGCGCGGGCGCTGAGCTTCGCGGCGGCGGCGGACGGTGAGGAGGGGGCGTACGAGTGCTGCACGCCCCTGGAGGCGGCGGGGAGTACGAGGTCGAGGTGTTCGCGGACGGGCGGGCGATCCCGGCGAGCCCTGCGCTGGACCGTGCTCCCGCCCCGGCCCACGCGGCTGCGTGCCGGGTGCGGCTCGCGGGCCGGCGGCGTCGGGGGCCGGCGAGGAGGCCGGGGTGGAGCTCCGGTGCCGGGACGCGTTCGGGAACGAGGCGGGGCCCCGCGGGGGGCGTCGAGGCGGCGCTGGAGGCCCTCGAGGGGCCCCCGCGGCGCCCCTCCCCGTCGAGCTCCGCCCGCCGGCCCGCCGCCCTCCGCCTCGCCTTCGCCCCCGCCGCCGCCGGCCTCTACGCCCTCCGCCTCCGCCTCGCCGGAGAGGCGGTGCCGGCCCCGAGGGGGCCCTCCCCGCGGGGCGCGAGTGGGGCCCCGCTGGGCCCCCGACCCTCGTGTGGGCGGTCGAGCCCGGGGCGCCGGACCCCGCGCGGAGCTGCCTGCGGGTGGAGACCGCCGGCCCGCTGGAGGTGGGGCGCCCGGCGCGGCTGCGGGTGGAGCTGGCGGACGCCTTCGGGAACGCCGTCTCGCCGCGCCACCCGCCCTCTTCGCCTCCGTCCTCGCCCCGGGCGGCCTCGAGCCCTCCCGCCCCCCGCCGTCGCCGTCGTCGAGGGGCCCGCCGGCTACGCCCTCGTCGAGCTCCTCCCGACGCTCCCCGGCGCGTACGCGGCCGAGGCGCGCGTCGTGCCGGCCGCCGGCGGCGCCCCGCTCCACGTCCGCGGCTCCCCGCTCCAGCTCCCCGTCCACGCCCCGGTCTTGCCCCCGCCTCCACCCCGCCCCGTCCACCCCCACGCCCCGCCCCCGCTCCTCCCCCGAAATTTCCCCAGAGCCATCCCCCACGCCCGCTCGCTCCCCCTCCACGAGCCCCCACGGCGCATCCTCGCCCTCGACTCCCCCCGCCGCCGCCTCCTACCCTGCAGCCAGCTCCGCACCGGCCACGCCGGCCCCGGAGGCGCAAGAGGCGCCGCCGGCCGTTGCTAGGAGCCGGCAGAGCTCCCCGGCCTCCGCGGCCCTCGCCGAGGCGAGGGCGGAGGCCGGGGAGACAGGGGCGGAGGCCGGGGAGGGGAGGGCGGAGAGAGAGGAGGAGGCTGTGGAGGAGCTGCTGGAGAGGGGGGGGGTCGAGGAGGAGGAGGCGCAAGGGGCGCAAGAGGAGGCGGATGCGGCGCCGGGGACGCAGTGCGGGGAGGAGAGCGGCCCGCTGGAGGCGGCCCGCTGCAGCGTCGCCGCGGAGCGCGCGGGGCCCCTCCCCGCCGGCGCCCCCTTCTCCTTCGTCATCGTCGCCCGCGACTGCAACGGCTTCCTCCGCCCCCAGGGCGCCGACGCGGCCCGCTTCGCCCTCGCCGCCGGCCCGTGGGCGCCGGCGGCGGGGCGAGGTGGCGCTGGGCCGGCTGGAGGAGGCCGGGGAGGGCGTCTACCGCGGGGCCGCCGCCGCCGCCGCGGGCGAGTACGAGCTCCGCGTCGCCGTCGCGGGGGCGCCCTCCCGGCACGCCCCTCCGCTGGCGCGCCCTCCCGGCCCCGTCCAGGCCCCGCCCAGGCCCTCGCCCGCCGCCCCCTCCCGCTCCCGCCGAGGACCCTGGCGAGGAGGCCGCCGCGGCGCTCAAGGCGGCGGCGGCATCGGAGACTGGCGGGAGCGGAACGGAGGCCGACGAGTCGAGCTACTCGAGGGACCCCGAAGCTGTGCCGACGCCGGCGCCCAGGCGGGCGCGACGGGGCCGGGCCGGCGGGCGGGGAGCTGGCGGGGCGGCCTCCGGCGGAGGTGCGGGCCGGGGCGGCGTGGCGGGCGACCGTCGTGCTGGCGGCGCAGGCGGGGGCCCTGCCGCCCCCGTCGGACCGGTGCTCGAGGCGTGGGCCGAGGCCGATGCCGCCGGCGGGGAGACGCTGCCGGCGGAGGTCGCCCCCGCGCCGGCCGGCGGGGCGCCCTCGTGGCGACCCTCCGCCTGCGGCGCGCCGGCGGCTACCGCGTCCACCTCGCCCTCGCCGGACAGCCCCTCCCGGGATCGCCCTTCCCCTACGGGTCGCCCCGGGCCCCGCGCACCCCTCACCTCCCGCCTCGAGCTCGAGACGCCCCACTGCACCGCCGGCGGGCGAGCAGCCCTGCCCCCTCCCCCCCCCCCCCCTCCCCCCTCCTGCTCGGCGGCGCTGACGCGGGGACGCAGTGCGTGCCGGGTGGCGCTTGTGCCGCGGGACGAGTTCGGCAACGCGGGGGCGTCGGTGGACGCGCGCACCCTCGCTCCCGAGCTCCGCGCGGCGGCGGCGCGCCCCGGGGCCCCCGAGGCGGTGATCACGGTGCCCGGGGCCCTCGGGCCGCACCCAACGCGGCCGGGGGCGCTCCTCGCCGAGTTCCGCCCCACCGTCGCCGGCTCCTACACCGCCTCCCTCCGCCTCCCCGCCCGCCCGCCCGCCCCGTGCCCCTCGCGCCGGCGTGGGGGCCCCGCCGGGCCGCTGCCGCCGCTGGAGGCCGGCGTGGAAGTGCAGCCGGGCCGCCGGAGCCGGGGCGCTGCTTCCACGGGCCGGGGCGGAGCGGGCAGCTGGTGGCGGGGACGGAGTGCGCGCTGCTCTTCACGGCGGTGGACGCGCACGGGAACCTGCGCCGCGCCGGCGGCGACGCCGCCCTCTTCGCCCTCCGCTGCGTGGGGCCCGCCGGCGACACCCTCCCCGTCGCCATCCGCGACCGCGGCCACGGTCCGCCCCGCCCCGCCCTCCCGTCCCCGGGGCGGGGAGCGACGGGGCGGGGCGGGGGCGCAGGGTCGTACGCGGCGAGCTTCACTCCGCGGCGGGCCGGCGGGCCCTACGCCTTCTCCTCCGCGTCGCCGGCCGCGAGCCCTGCCCCGTGCCCCTCTCCCTCACCGTCGTCCCGGGTCCGCCGCCCTGCCCCGCGCCCCGGCCGGCGCCCTGCGCGCTGAGGCGGCGGCAGCGGAGGTGAGCGCGGAGCAGGCGAAGGTGCAGCTGGCGGGGCCGGCGGCGGGCCCGGCGGGGCGGCCCGTGGAGGCGCGCGTGCGCCTCGCCGACGCCTTCGGCAACGCGCCGCCGGCGGAGGAGGCGGCGGCGCTCCTCGCCGCCTCCGCCACGGCCCCCGGCGGCCCACGCTCCCCGCCGCCGTCCTCCCCGGCGGTGCCCCGGGGAGGCCCTCGTGCGCTTCACGCCGGCGGCGCCGGGGCGCTACGCCCTCGCCGTGGCCCTCCAGGGGGCGCCCTCCCCGCCTGTCCCTCGAGTACACCGCCACGGACCCCGAGCCGGCCCCGCACGCCGCCCCGCCCCCTCGCCGCCCGCCCCCGCCGGGCGCCCCGGAGCCGCTGCTGCTCGGGGCGCGCCGCCCGAGCTCGAGCCGCTCGGCGCCGCGGGTTGCGCCGCCGGCGAGGCCCCGCAGGCTGCGGTCGAGGGGCCCCGGGGCCGCTCTTCTCCTCGCTCGCCGGCGCGGCGGAGGTGGCGTGCCGGCGGGGCCGGCGGGCGAGCAGCGCGGGGGCGGCGGCGCGGCGGGAGCGGGGGGAGCGGGGGAGGGGACGCGGGTGCTGTGCGAGACGACGGTGCGGCCTGCGATGGCGCCGGGGACCGAGTGCCGCCTCGCCTTCCTCTCCTCCCACGCCGAGTTCGACGCCGCCGGCGAGGGCGCCGCCGAGGGCGGGGGCGGGGGCGGGGGCCCCTTCGAGGTCGCCGTCGACTCGCTGGCCGACGGCTCCCGCCTCCCCGTCTCGTGGCTCCGCCCCGGGGACGGCACGCTCGTCTGCCTCTTCCGCCCCAGCGCCCCCGGCGACTACCAGATCCGGGTCACGCAGGAGGGCCGCCCCCTCTCCCACTGGCCCGAGAGCTTCACCGTCGCGGGGCCGCCGGACGCGGGGCGGCCGCCCTCGGGAACGGGGCGGCGGCCGTCGGTGCGGGCCGGCTCGGCGGCGCGGCGGCGCGCGCTCGAGCTCGCCGCCTCCGTCGTCTCCTACTCGCCCCTCGAGGACCCCAACGAGGAGGCCCTCGACTTCATGGCATACTAGTTTAGTAGGCCCCCCGAGCTCTCGCCCGAGCACCAGCCAGCGCCCCGTCGCGTAGCGCAGGCCGCAGCTGCGCACTGCATTGAATGCGAGTTTGTATTCAGTTAGTTTGCATTCAGTTAGTGCGTTCTGTCAAATAGGCGCATTAATATTGCAAGTTCGCCATTCGAATTTGCTGGGGCCAGATCTAGAGCGTCGTCGGCTCCGCAGCCCGGCAGGAGCGACGCCTGTGCCATGATGGCCGCTAGCGCTAGGGCAGATCTAGAAGTACCGCGCAGCTACGTATACTCGCGATCGGCTATAAACAAGGGGTGTCAGACCTACCGTGAACCCGGCCCGGCCCTCCTCAATGCCAACCCTCTGGCCATCGCGCGTACGGCCGCGGCGACGAGACGACAGACACGGCGCCCTATCCAGAACGCACGCAGTCCAGGCTCCGGCTCGAGCTCAACGTGATCAGATCTAGACTCTGAGAGTGATTGCACGCGAGTGAATTCGAAACAGTCGACGCCGACGTCATGAGACCCAAATATTCCAATCGTGATCATGAATGAGGCGCCCTGAGGGTGAGGGTGAGGCTGAGGGTGATGAGGCGCCCTGGTGTTTCAAATTCGAATTTTTTAGCCTCCTTTCGAATTGATTTCCGGTCCTTCTTTATTGTTCACATTAGTCTTTCGATTCCTTTGCATTGGTTATTCCCATAAATATTGGGCTTCTTGCACTGGATATCCTCTTTCGCGTACTTCTTTCCCACTGCAGGGGGCATTTGAATTCTCATTCCCCTCAAAAGCTTCAGTTTTGGAATTGCAATTGGTTTGGCTGCTCCCTTTCAGATTCGGCACTCAGCTTGAATCATGTCTTCAATTTATCATGCAATATGGCTTTAATCAAGACGTCGACTAGCGCTGCAATTGGCGCTTCAATAATTTCGAACACTTAATTTGCACTGCGCATGTGTATACATAGCAACATATAACGCTTTGCCTACTTTTGCCTACTACACATGGCAACACACTACGTTACACATTTCTTTGCCTACGATTCCCTAGACATGCACAAGAACGCATACGTATACTGTAAAAGCGACTTACACTTGGCGGAATCGAAACTACAAATCATTTACGCATTACTATCTTTCATCAGAAGATCGATCTAAATTCGTTAAAAGAGAAGCTGCGAGGCCATGCCATGATGCATACGCACGTGCTCCAACGTTCTAACGATCATCGATATCATGGCATGCGCATAGTATATATTTTGCAGCAGGAACCCAAAAAGGTGCTACGAGCTCGAAATTCTACAGTAGTTTTTTTCGAAATTCCTACGTGTACACTGTGACATGAACGTGCGAAAAGCCTAGCAACCTAGAAAGCCCTATGCAAAATCGGATGCCACGGTGGTCCGAATGCTTCGCCGCGACGCTAAATTTACACGCGTTACACAACATCGATTTTGCAATTGACGGTAGGATCGCCATCCTCGCGCTGCGCCGCCCCGTCGACGTCCCCACCGCGGCCGACGCCAGGGGCGGAGGCGTCGTGGTCGGGGGCAGGCGACGCCGACGTCGACGGCGGCCGCGAGCGCTGGGTGGCGCCAGCGGCCGCACGCGAGCTCGGCCTGAGAAGCACGTCCAAGTCTGAGCCGAGGGGCCGAGGGCTGCTCGTGAAGCGCCCTCCGAAAGGATCGTCGACAGGGGCGATCGCTGACGCCGTCTGCAGGGGCGGGAGGATGATCCTGCGCCCCGACAGCGACGGCGACACCACCCGCATCAACGGATCTAGCGATGACGGGTCGCCGTCGAATTCGGCATGGACGCTGGTGACGGGGTTGCCCCCCGCCACGCGGAGCATCCCGTCCACGCGGAGCATCTCGAAGTCGAGCCGGGTTGAGATCGGCTGGTTCGGCAGCATTGGCTCGACCATTATCATGGGCGCGCTCGCCGATCGTCGTTGCCTGCGCAGCTGCCCGGGGTCGACCACGCTGACAAGCGGCGGCTCGGGGCTGACGTCGCGGACAAGGGACGGGCTGCCGCTTTCATGGCCGGGTTCGGGGGCGGCGTCAGAGGCCCCGGGCTCGCGATCGAGCTCGCCGTCCGGGCGCGGGCGGGCGTCCAGCTGGAAGAGGTCGGGCGCGGTGACGCTCGGGGGCCGGGCGCTGGCCGAGGGCGCCCGCTCCTCCGCTGCCCGCTCGCCGCCCTCCAGCGGGGGCCCCCGGAGGCCCGCGAGGAGCGGGCTCGGCCCCGCCGTCCCCGTCAGGCTCGGGCTCGCCATCGGCCCCTTCGCGAGGACCAGGCCACGCTCTTTGCGCTCCTCGTCGGAATCGACGCCGTAGTCCCTCCCGCGACTGCGTGCCCGCTGGCCGGCTCCCGCCGCGCTCGCGCTCTCACGGTCGACGTCGTCGCCGGGGCCGGGCGCGAGCTCGCGGTACACGGGCTCCGAGAGCGGCGGCTCGAGCTCGGGCTCCGCCCCGTCCAGGCTCGTCACGTGCACGAGGCTGCCCGGCCGCGGCGAGGGCCCCCGCGGGACCTCCGAGCCCTCCGCCGCACCATCCGCGTCGGCGTCGGCGTCCTTCGGGGCGCGGCGCACCATGACGGTGCGGGCGCGGATATTCCGCATCCAGGGCATGACTGTCCGCATCTTGTCGAACACCTGCGGCCCAGACGGAGCTCTTCAAGATCAGGCGACCCTTCGCCCCATGGGGCGGGGAAGCGGAGCGGGCGGACCCGCTCCTCGCCGAAGAGGTAGAGGAGACACAGGATGGCGACGAGGGAGACGTTGAAGATGAGCCCGACGGCGGCGATCAGGCTCTTCTGGTCCTCGTTCAGCTCCGCGTCCGGGAAGAGGAAGATACCCCTGCGGTGCCCGCTTGCGTCACGACGAAACGGGTGGGCGGAGGTCGACGCACAGCCAGATGGTGGTGAGGACGCCGATCTGGCACGCCACCTCGATCGCGGACATCCGCCGGCTTGAGCGCGGCTTCAACTGAATGTGGAGCACGATGCCTGCGCATGCCGCAGTGCGCGGAAGCCGCCGCTCAGCGCGCGCTGCGTATAAGGCCGGCGGGCGCTCCGCTAGCACTTGCCTATGAAGATAATGAAAGCGCCCATTAGGGCCTGAATCAGGGGTCTGCGCGCGCCGTCAACGTCGGCCTGCCCAAACGCAGCCGATCGAGCCCGGCGCACCGATCGCTGAAAACGGCCATGCAGACGGCGAGGGCCGTCTTTTGAACCATAGAGACGAAGCTGTACAGACGTTAAAAGTCAACGCAAGGGCGGGGCGGGGCGGGGCGGGCGGGAGGAGGGGAGGAAGGGTGTGTGTGTGTGTGTGTGTGTGGGGGGGGGGGGGGGGGGGGGGGGGGGGGGGGGGAACGAACGCAAAGTAGAAGTGCTCCCGATCGTAGCCCTGTTTCGCGGGCGGGGCGCGTGAGGCGCGCGCTCTGAAATCATTGCGGCGGGGTTCGAGGGCGGGCGCGGCGGACGCGGTAGAGGAAGGAGAAGAAGAGGCGGAAGTGGGGGGGGGGGGGGGGGGGGGGGAACGAACGCAAAGTAGAAGTGCTCCCGATCGTAGCCCTGTTTCGCGGGCGGGGCGCGTGAGGCGCGCGCTCTGAAATCATTGCGGCGGGGTTCGAGGGCGGGCGCGGCGGACGCGGTAGAGGAAGGAGAAGAAGAGGCGGAAGTCGCCGTCGCTGTCGTTCCGGATGCGCTCCCGGTACCGGTAGAGGAAGAGGGCGAACCCGGCCGGGATGCCCAGCCCGTAGAAGCTGCCCCGCAGCGCTCGCGATCAGCGGGCAGCGCCCGGAGGGATTTCAGAGGCGGCAGACGGGGCGCACATGAGGAGGGGCACGTTGACGCCGAAGATCCAGGTGCGGTACTCGGCGGAGGAGCAGTCGATGCTCGAGTCCTGTGCTAACACCCAGACGCCCCCGCCGATGTTCACGCAGCCTGTGCGTGAGCGCACGTGAGCATGCGCCATGTGCGTGGCCAGGGGCCGCTTCGGGTTGCGTGAGCACCAAAGAAGGAGGTGAGGCGTGCGATGACCATCGGCTGCGTTGCGGACGCATCGAAGCGTCAGCGGTGAACGGACTCGAAATTAGAATAGACTCGATGCGCCGAAGTCATATTCCGTCAGTACTAGTGCACCTGGAAGAAGAAGATGAGGACGATGCAGCCGACGACGTAGATGTGCTTGGTGCCGGCCCACCACTGCGCGCTGTAGATCTTCATCCCGGAGAGCTTGTCCAGCATCATCGCCGAAGACGAGTGGGTCCCGCGCAGCGCCAGCTTGCGGTGATCGTTGCTCGCCGCGCGCTTCAGCCGCAGGAGATGGAGCAGGGCCGTCACCCACCGCCGCGCGTGCTGTGCCATGATGTGCATAAGGGGCACGAGGATCGCAAGCAACACCGGGATCACTGCGAGAGACGGAGTTCTATGAGCACCCGAGAGTCGACAAAGCTGCGAATTCTCGCGAAACGCACGGAAGGAAGCGAGCGGGAGCAGGAGGTAGAACCTGCAGTTACAAGCGCCGGTTAGCTGTCACGCGCGCGGGGCAGCGTGGCATGCAAGCGAGGGCTGCTGCGGACAAGAGTTTGATGTAGATGGTGCGGATGGGGCGGGACTGGTCGTTGCGGCTGAGCCCCAGGAGGCAGTCCAGGTTCACGACCTGCTCTGTCGGGCTCACCTGCACGCCCCCGACGGTCACGGCCGGATCGAATTCGAAGGCGCTCGTTTGCGTTCGAGAGATGCGCATGGTCGGCGTCAACGCTGTGGTGGGCGCACCATCGCCTCTTCCGACTCGAAGAGGCCGTTGAGGACGGATGGCCAGCGGACGGAGAGCCGCTTCGTGAGGGTCGTCAGCTGGAGGAACTCCAGGAGGATCTGCAGGAAGAGGCCTCGCTTCTCCTCCTCGTCCTTGTTGCTCGCGTCCAGGATCGTCGTCCACGTGATGTACCTGCCCCGCCAGTCAGTGGCGCCCCGGCAGCCGTGAATCCTGTGAAAGCGCTTTATGCTTGCACTGAAGTGCAAAAGTGCACGATATGTGCGCGAAAGTGTCCCGAATTAGCGCGAAATGCCTCAGACTTGCGCGAAAGTGCCCTTAAACAGCGCAAAATCGCTCGAATGCACCCGAGATTAATATCATAATTTCTAGGCACGCAAATGCGGTTGACAATGTCCCCCAGAGTTTTGAGAAAGTGTCCTAAATTTGCCGGAAAGTCCCAAAAACGCGTGCGTGCGCGAAATTGTTCCCAAGGTGCACGACAAATGCCGCGGGAAGGACTGACCCGGCGAAGAAGAGGAAGGCGATGGCAGCGGAGATGCCGATGACGGCGGACATGGCGGCAGACTGGCACTTGGAGCAGGCGAACTCGCCGGCCCTCCCGAAGCCCGTCCCGCACGAGCCGCAGAGCGGTCCGCGGTAGCCCGACTGGCACGCCGTCCGGAACGCCGGCGCTGGGACCTCGAGCTGAGCGCCGCCGGCCACAGCGGTCGCCCCGGAGAGCCTGCGCCGTCGTATGCACGCCGTCGAGTTTGAAGAGCTGTTTGCCGCCCCCGATGCGTCGCTCCCGCACTCAGTTGCTAGCGTCGGTGTTTGCTGCAAGAGCTCCTGCGGCTTTCCGCCCAGGCAACTCTCTTCGCCGTTCGGGCACTCGATGAACATGGAGGGGTCGTACTCGCTCTGGAACCAGCCACTGCCAGCGCGTGTCAGAAGCCGTGCGGGCAGCGAGCAGCGATGTTGATGAAATCGAACAGCGCACGGTTTGGCGTAGATGACCGCCCCTCCCTCGCAGACCGCGCCCTCAACACATCTGTTGCAGGACGCGTCGTCGGGATTCAGGCTGAAGAAGTTCGGGCCGCTGCAGATCGACGAACAATTCAGCGAGTTTAAACAGTAGATCAGTTACTGCAATTCCGTATACGTATACGTACCATTCGGAGCAGATACGGGCGACCCTGTCATGGATCTCGCCCGGAATGCACTTGCGGAGGAAGACGCTGAGGAGGACCGGCTCGAGCTGCCGGTCGGCCACGGAGACAGAGACGTTGTAGGCGCCCCCCGGCATGTCTGTAAGCCGTACGTCAGAGAGCAGCGCCACGCCCTTGGACGTCGCGTTGACCGTCGTCCCTGCGCTCGCCGTGCTCAGCCGCGACCGCGATCAATACAATTTTGGGACGGAAGTGCAGCTCGCGCACCCGACACGAAGCTCAAGCTACCGGAAACAGCGGACACCTGGGCTAGGGGCCCGGAATCTGTGACGGTTTGGCTGGCGGGGCGCGCATCAGAGCGCGCATATATATGGGGCGCCGACGGGGGAGGGGGTGCAATTGCGCACCCGTACGCATCCTCCATCATCACCTGTATCAGGAGGGGCTTGGCGCTCGCCACCCCGATCGGCTCCGTCAAGAGCGTCGGGACGATGCGCCGAGGCGGCGCGGCGCACGCCGCGCCGTAGCCGGCCGTGTTCTCGGAGTACTGCCTGCACGCCTCGGGCGAGAAGAGGCCGCAGGTGGAGAGGTCGCGCGCGCTGTAGAAGACGCCGCCGCCGCCCTCGTGCGCGTTGTTGCGCAGCAGGGCGGCGTCGCGCAGCGTCAGGGCGTCGCACGCCTGTGGCTCCACGAAGAGGCCGCCGCCGTGCTGGCCCGCGACGTTCTCCTCCAGGGTCGTCGAGTCCAGGGTGAGGTTCCCCCTGGACGCGAACACGGCCCCGCCCCGCGATGCGAAGTTGTGCGCCCCCGTGCAGAGCCGAAGCTCGACGAAGGCGCCCGACGAGTGCAGAACGCCTCCATCCCCTGCGCAAGCTCAGCTTGGCCGATGTTTGCCGAGTCGTGCGACAACGCTGGTCTCTCCACTCTCATAAATATTTATATTAAAAGTACCTGCTCGGTTGTACTTGAAAGTCGATCCGTTAACGGATACTGTGGCGTAGGCATCGGTCGCGAGAGCGCCGCCGCGTCGCCGCGCGGTATTGCCAACGAACACCGTCGAAGAGACCGCGACGAGAGACTGCCCAGCGGCATGCAGGGCCCCCGCGTCGCCGACCTGGGTTTCTCCTCCGCCGGTGCTGCCGGCCAGAGCGGCCTGGCCGGCGACGTTCTCTACAAAAGAGCACTGTGCGACGCGAACGACGGCGCGCTCGCTGGACGCGACGCCGCCGCCGGCGATCCCAGCCACGCAGCCCGTCACGTTGGAGCCCTCGAGGCGAAGGTGCGTGTGCCCCGAGAGCGGCTCGCCCTGCGCGTTGACGCACCCGCCCTGGAGCTCCGAGCGGCACCCCGACATCAGGCCGTGCACGAACGAGATCGAGCCGGTCGCATGCACTGCCACGCAGCCGCCGCTCTTCGCCACAGATTCGGCCACTAAAGAGTTCTGGAGCAAGCAGCGCGACTGCTTGGTGCAGAAGAGGCCGCCGCCCCGTCCGCTGACCGCCTGGGCCCCGGAAATGAGCGACTTCGTCAACCGCAGCGTCGCTTGCCCGTTTGCCACGATCGCACCCCCTGCGCGACGAGGCGGTCAGAGGTGCTATTGCAAGTTAGCGAACCGACGGCGGCGGCTGCGCACCGTCCTGACGAGCGGTGGACGAGAGGGCCGTGGAGTTGGCCATCTCGAAGGAGGCGAATCCGGTGACGTACACGGCGCCCCCGCTCTCCGCCTGGCAGTCCCGGAAGAGGCAGCGGTGGCAGGTGGCCGACCCGTCGTCCATGGCGAGGCCGCCCCCGTTCTCCTGCGACTGGCCGCCGGCGAGGGTCACGTTCTCGAAGCGGAGCGCCTCGGAGTTGGCGACGAAGACGCAGCCGCCGGTGAAGGCCGAGCACTCGCTGAAGCTCGAGTCCCGGAAGAGGACATCGTTGGACGTGCTCTCCGAGTCGACGTACACCGCCCCGCCCTTCGTCCCGCTCGCTGCATGAGATATTCGCACGTTGCTGGCCTGCAGCTGGAGCAGCCCTTCGAGGACAAGGGCCCCGCCGTAGTCCGTCGTTCTAGAGTCCGTCAACGTCAGGTCCTCGAGGGTCACAGCGCCCGCTGAAGACTCGCGCGCGGAGCTCGCCGCCGCCGGCTGCGAGCTTGGGCTGCACGTCCCAGACGCCCCCTCGGCGGCAAGAGGCACCGCCGCCGCAAGGTCGCCGGCCGCAAAGTAGATCGCACCGCCTTGGCGGCCCCTCCCCCCAATGAAAGTGCTCGCCCGCAGCCTCGACGAGGAGCGGTGCTCGATGTAAAGAGACGCCCCAAGCGTGCGCCCCTCCGCACCGCAGCGGAGGAACGTGCACGCGTCCACCGATGTCGTGGTGGCCTTCGAGGAGACGGCTCCGCCTTCCACGAGGCTCGAGCAGCGCTCGAAGGACGACGCAACGAGCGAGAGCTGGCTGGCGTAGTCCGGGACGAGCAGGGCCCCCCCGCTCTGCGCTGAGGTGCAGTTTTCGAATCGGCTCCACTCGATGTCGACGGTGAGCGGGTCGCCCCCGTCGGACGAGGAGCCGGCCAGGAGGATCGCCCCTCCTGCACCGCTCGCGCGATTGGCCGCGAAAGCCGTTCCCCGAACGACGAGCGCGGCGAGCTGCTTGGCGAGAATGGCGCCACCGCCAAACTGCTCGCTGCCTGCAGCCAGGGCGCTGCAGCCCGTGTCCGAATTGTTTGCGAAGATGGAGTTGATGACGGCGAGCCTCCTGCCGGATGCGCGTCCACCGACGTACACAGCCCCGCCTCCAAACTCGAATCTCGAGGAGCCACCGCCAGACGCGCCGTCTCCGCAGGGGCACCATTCGCCGCTGTTTCCGTTAAATACAGAGTCGACGACAGTTGCGTTTCCGACATCAGCGATTGCCATGGCGCCACCGATCCGCGGAGCCTGTTTCATGGGGACCGATATCATACATCGCAAGCGCAATCGTTGACGATCGATATCCATGGGCGGGCTTTGGCGAACCTTGTTGTTCGAGAAAGTGCAAGATTCAATGAGTACCGTGCTTGTAGACGGGACGGAGTTAGTTGTGTCGCGGACGCCGACGGCGCCTCCTGCTGCGGGCGCGGCCACCATCTCGCTCGAGGCGCGGTTATCTGAGAAAGAGCAATTCCGCAGCGTCGCCTGCGAGTGAAAGCTCGGGCAGGCTCTTTGAATAAAATACGGATAACGCAGCACCTTTGCTTCCCGCGCCCGAAGAATCAAAGCAAGCGCTGCGCCGCCTTCCAGGAGCGATTGCCCAGCTGCAGCTTCTTCCGACAAGGTGCCAGCTCCGGCCACGTTTCGCATAAAACTGCTGTCGGCGACCTCTGCCGAGACAACGCTTGCGAGAATCGCCCCTCCCGAAGTTCTTTGCGTGTTTTTCGAGTCAGACGCGATAGATGCAACGGGTCGGGTTGCACGCACGAGTTTGCCGTATTGTCGGCAAAGGTGCTCCTGCGAATAACGAGGCTGCCGACGGTTGACGCCGACAGAGCCACACCTGGGCCCCGCAGAGCGTTTTTGATGAACGTTATGCCGTCAAGCAGCAGCGTCCTGACACGGGTGACGGCAACTACGCTGCTTGTGGCTGCCGCAGTGAAGCTTCTGAACACGGTGTTGGACACGTTGAAGAGTGCACCGCCGTCGAGGGTTATGACGGCTTGTGCACTCATGGATGCCGGCTCGGCTCTGAAGGAGGACCCGTCGAAGACAGATCCGTCAATTGTGGCTCGCGCCCCGTCCGCCAGGGAGAGTTGCAGGAGGGGAGCGCCTCCTCCACCCGAGAAGCGCAAGCCGGAGATTCTCAGGCGGCTGTCAGGGTGAGAGAAGGCGACGCTAAGGAAGCCGCAGCCGCGCTCGACCTCCACGATTGTGAAGGAGGCGCCGCTGAGGGAGGCGATCTCGAGGTCGAGGGCGCGCCCACCGTCGCTGACGTGCGCCCAGAAGCCCTCGTCGCACGCCGTCCACCTGTGCCTGCCGGGGAGAAGGTGGACCGTCGCGTTGGCCGCGAGCCCCTCGAGCGCCCGCGCGACGCTCTCGAAGGGCCGCAGGAAGGAGCCGTCGTTGACCATGTCGTCCCCCCCGTAGCAACTGTCGGTCTCCGAAGAGCAGCGCAGTGGCGAGTACCAAACGTATCGGTGCGCTCGGCTGTCGGCTGCGGCCTGCGTGCGGGACCGAGCATCCGGAGGCACAATCGGGCAGTACGTGCAGGGCCCCGCGAGCTCCGCGCCGTTGCTTCGGGAATAGGCTGAATACCTGCGCCAAGATGCGACATCAATATTAATACCGGTGCCGACCGGCAGGTCGAATTCGGAGACGCATTCGCGCACCGCGAGCCACCCGCCGAGCAGACGATGTCATTATTGGAGACACCCGGCTCTGAGGCGCAGTCGGGATCGAAGACGCCGCAGCCGCAGTCGCAGCCGTCGCCGGCGGCGTAATTTTCGCCGCACGCCCAGCGCGTCGGCAACACGGCTGTGCCGCTGACGGCAACCGGCGCCGCAGTCAGCCCGTAGCCGTCGACTTCGATGTTCATGGCAGGAGCGAGGCTGCCAGACGCGCTCGAGGCCAGCTCCTACGAGCGCGAGGAGAGTGGGCACTTGGAAACGTCGAAGGCGAAGAGAGGGCCGCACCTGGAAGGCGGCGTCGATGCTTGCGCGCGCGGCGGCGCTGGTCGCCTGCACGAGGAACTTCGTGGACCCCTTTACCAGCAGCGAGACGCGGACGTCGCCCCGCGCCACCCCGAGCGCCTGCGCTACCCGCTGCAGCAGCAGCTCAATGTACTGCGTCCGGTCGGCAAGCGCCTTCTCGAACGGGAGGGCCAATGTGAACACGAAGGTGTGCCCATCATCGTACTCCGTTAACCCTGCGTCGGGTTCCTGCCCGTCCGTGCTGCTCGCTGACGGGCAGCGCCCGAAGTAGGTGAACATTCGGTCCCGCTTCAGCCGCGACCCGGACGCGCCGGAAGCGATTTGCACGGCCACCAAGCCACCCGACGATCTGTCCGACTGGAGGTTGTCGCACGATGACGCAGTGACGACCACAATGCGCTGGACGCCACTGGCAGCTATCTGTATGTCGGATGCGAGTGTCGCTGGCAGGCCCCCGATCAAGAACGAGTGGAGCTGAGCGGCCACGGAGCCAAGGAGCATGTTTCTCCCAACGAGGGTCACGCGGTCGCCGCCGCGCACTGAGCCTGAAAGCGGATGCATTTGTGCATGTGTTTTGGTGCACGATCGTGACATCGATATCGAGCAGCGAATTTTAACGCACCTTCCGAGGGTGAGACTCGATCTATTCCCCAGACTTCAGCTTCAATTGCCGGGCTGTCGTGCGTCACACCAAACAGCGCGCTGTCTATTGTGAAAGTGAGGAAGCCAGTTCCGAGGGAAGACGTGTCCGGAATCGTCACATAAAGTTCCTGTGGTAAATCAATCACAGGCCGCTTCCTATCAAAGGACTCGCGATCGGCAGCAGCGACTCACATGGACACCGCTGGCGGATGTATTGGACAAGAGCAGGGCTTTTGAAGTTCCACCGGATCCCAGCTGCAAAGAGCGCTGCGGATCTCCGTCCATGGTCACTGTCACGCGCGGGGCCTCCGTCTGGTCGTATGAGAAGAGCCGCGCTCCGAAAAGTGTGACCTGCGACGAATTCGTAGTGAGCTCCAGTGTTTGCTTGGAAAATTGACTGGAACTCGATAGAATTGAATTCCAGGGCCAGCGCACCGTTTTTACATCCGAGAGGGGGACGGACTTCGGCTGAATGTCATGCACTCCGGTGTACATGAACGATGTGAAGTGGGAGGATACGCTCATTGTTCCCGCAGCTGCACGGCAGCTGACCGTCCCGTATCCGGTCGCCACATTCGCCGCCCGGGCGCTCCCTGTTCTGATGACGACCGCTCCCGCCGCCGCTGCAACGACGGTCCCCGAGGCGAGGGGAACGCCGGAGGCCACCGCGTCCAGGGCAGCCGGGACGCCCTTGACGGAGCAGGTGAGAGGGCCTGCGGGCCAGCGCCCGGTGAGGGTCAGGGGCGTGCCGCCATCGAGGGGGCCCCACTCGGGGGCGACGCGGTCGATGCCGAACATCGTGAAGAGGGATGGCCTGCTGAAGTCCGAGGCGGCCTCGCCGGCCGCCGTCCGGGCGGAGATGGCAAGGTCGTAGAGTCCGGAGGGGACCCGCACCGAGGCCGTCTCCGAGGCGCGGGGGACGAGGACGACAATGCTCGAGGAGTTGGTGCGCACTTCCGCGACGGTCAATGGTAGCGTCGCGCTCCCGTCGGCGCTGACGAGGCTCACGACGTAGCTTGCGGGGTCTGCGGAGGGTGTGATGTAGTTGCCGGTGACGGTGAGCGTCTCGCCGCCCTCCGTCGAGCCGACGTCCGGCGTGACACTCTTGATGCCCACGAACTGGAGGGCTCGCTGGCGCCGTGTCGTGAGCTGAGCGCCGTCGCGGGCGAGCTGCACGACAATCTCGGCGGGGCCGGTGTCGATGCCGGCGCTGTAGAGGGCGGTCGCGTTGGGGAGGGTGGCGCGGAGGGCGGCGCGCTCGAGGCCGAGGCTGTCGTCGATCTGGACGGGGACCTCGAGGCCGGCGACCCAGACGCGGGGGCGGCGGGCGTCGCTGGTGAGGCCGTCGGAGAGGAGGTCGATCCCCGAGACCGTCAGCTGCCGGTCCTTGCTGTCCAGCGCCATGAGGGACGGCCGCGCCCGGTAGATCCCCTGGCGTCACGCCGTGAGCGTCCCGAATCGAAGGAGACGTACGGATACGCAGGGCACCCGATACGTGAAGTTGCCCGAACTGGAGAAGGATCTGCCTCCGGACGAAAGGACGATTGGGCCCGTTACTCCATTTGCGCTAGAAGACAGGTCCAGCGTAGCTTCATCAACCCTAAGTCGCCGATCAACGAGCGCAAGAACGTGAAGGAAGGAGCTCGCAGCGCTAGTGCAATTGATATCGCAAACGGACCGGCTTGTGTTCAGGACCACCTGCATTTCTCCGCGCACCTCGCTCAGAACAGTGCGCAAAACGATCTTCGCTGAGATGCCGGCCACAAGTGCAGTCGCCTGAGTCCCCGCGGTTAAGATCAAGTCAGTCCCGGTGAGGGTGATAATCGTCCCCCCGTCGAGGTATCCCTTCATAAGACTGGGCTCTTGTGTCAGTCGGGCGACTGCGGAGGAATTTGCGTCAACGGACGAATTTGCGTCAACGGCCTGCAGCGGCATCCGCGCACTTGCGTGATACTTAAACGGTTCCGTTGAGACAATGCGGCCGCGCACGTAGGACTTCACTTCCACGCTGCATTCCGTGAAAGCAGAGAGGGTGGCGGTTGGGACAGCCTTGATTGCGAGAACTTTCCGAACAGCCGTCCCGCAAGTCGCGTTGACAGATGCGACTGCGGCCGTCTCCTCGGCCGTCCAGACATCCCGCCAGGTGTAGTCGGAAGAGCCGAAAGTGACGTTGTACGGTGGGGGCGCCGCCCCGCCAGCTGCAGCCTCGCCCTTGCACTGGAACTGAACAGATTCGACGTCGCTGGCGCCTTCGGCCATGTCACATCCAACGATCGTCACAGGGAACTGCGCAGGCAGAAACAAATCAAGCTGGATATTCTTGAGCTCGCTCTATATATAGCTAGATCTCGCAATCAGCAAGCGCGACGCGCGCGCACGCCGCCCGCGTTGGGACCGTGGATGGGGAGGATGCGGAGCAGGGAGCCCTTCCCGCGGTACGCGAAATCGGCGTTGAAGGGCGCGCGGGAGCACCACTGGCCGCTCCCCAGCATAGCAAGGACGGGACCGGACGCGTCAGAGGAGAGCGTGCGATCCGATTTCCCGACCAGCACCCCGATGGCCGAGGCGCCGGGGTCGTGGGGCTTCACGGTCGCCTCGACGCCCGCGAGAAAGACGCGCGACACAATTGCCGTCGCGCTAGCAAGGCTGGACGCGTACGCGATGGTGAGCTGCGTGGGAGCGCCGCCGTCCAGAGCTGCGGAGGAAGGGGAGATGAAGCGGACGGAGCAGAAGGGCACGGCCTGGCTCTGGATTGCAACGAAGGTGGAGGCGAAATTCAGCGCCAGACCCGAGGGAAGGCTGCGACCCCGAGCGTCATCCCAACGCAAAACAAGCTCGGAAATCAGGCGCATGCACACGCGCACCCCAACACGTCGGCGGTGACTTGTACCGACCCGTTCCGCAGGTCGATGGGGAGGCCTCGGTCGGAGAAAACGCAGGGGAGGCCGCAGACGGTGATGATGGCGGTGTCGAGGTCGACGTCGACGAGGGAGAGCTGGACGGTGGTCGCCCTCCCCTCCGCCCCCGCCTCCAGCAGCCGCGAGCCGTAGAGGCCGGGCGAGGCGTGGTAGCGGAACGCGCGCGGCAGCTCGCCGCGGCCGCGGCTGGTGGAGCGCATCTCCAGCGAGCAGTCGGTGGCGCTGCGCGAGGTCTGCGCACGGCTCGCCAGTGGCGGGAAGGCGACCTCCACGTGGGTGAGGTTCACGGAGAGCGGGGCCCCGGCGACCACCGAGCCGTCCTCACAGACCAGCCGCACCAGCTCCAGGTCGCCGGCGCCCGCCGCCAGGTTCTCGCCCCTGATCACAGCCCGTGCCGTCTCCTCGTGCCGCGACCCGTGGTCCGGCGTGATGGACGCGAGGACGGGCTCCGGGTTGTAGGTCCAGACGGCGCCGGGCCCCTTGAGGCAGACGCCGTGGCTCGCGAAGGTGGCGTTGATGCTCCCGTCCTGCGGGTTGGGGGCGGGTCGCGTGACGACGACGAGGGAGCTGACGGGAGTGCTCGGGCTCTCGAAGTTGAGGCCGGCGAGGCTGGCGACGGGGACGCCGGCGAGGGTCAGGTCGGCGTCCGAGGCGGCGGTGCCGGCGTAGAACTCTCCCTGGAGCGTCACGGAGGTGCCCCCCGAGAGCCGCCCGTTGCTGGGCGCCGCCCCCGTCACTCGGCACGCTGCGCGCGCGGCGTTAGGGGGCCCGTCCCGCCATCAGGTCGGCGCCCTCTGCACCTGGATTGTATCTGTAGAGGCAGCTGGTGCACGCAAGGACGTCGGTGGAGCCGCGCGAGGCGGAGCGGACGGAGACCGGGACGGTCGCGTCAAACGTCGCATTCGCCGGCGGGGCCCGCACGACCACCAGGCGATCGCTGGGCGCGAATTCATAGAGGATTTCGGCGACGAAGTCGCCGAATGTGACGGCCGAGATGGAATCCCAGTTCTCCGCGAAAAACCTGCCTTTGATTGTAACTGCGGGCGACGTCAATGTACGTGTCAGAGGGTTCAGGGATTCATTTCCATCTGAATGTGAAGGACCTCGGTTTCCGCCGTGGTACGGCCCCGAGGCGGGATCCACGGAATCGATTGACCCAGCTGCAGTGAGGGTCACGCATGCAGCCCGGTGCGCTCTGGGGAATCGGAACGAAAGCGTCGCGCACGGGGCAGGTACGTGTACGCCTCCGGCATGCTGGTGGTTCTGAAGAGGAGCCGCGAGTAGACGATGACCTCCCCCGTCAGCTGCGAGAGCGCTGCCCGCCGCGCGTCCCCGACTCGCACGACGACCTGCGAGCTCGAGCTGTGCAGCTGCGCCGCCCGCCCCCGTTGTCACTGGCCTGCAATCGCAAGCGACGGCGGGCGGGGCGGGACGAACGATCGCATCGACAGGAACGCCACAGAGGTCGACCCGGTACACATCGGAAGGCTCGGCCTCCACGCCGAGGAATTCCCCTGAAATGGTGACGACATTGCCGCCTGACAAGGGGCCCGAGTTGCGAGTGACCGCAATGATGGTTCCAGCGCGAAGGACGGCGATCTCTTCCACTCGCACGGGAGACTGTGCGCACATAAGTAGACGCCGCGAGGTGGCGGGGAACTGCACACGAGGGAGCGTGCGCCGATGATGAGTGCGAGGTTCGCGTGGACGGTTGCGAAGTTGTGCTGCACCACCCGCCTGTCGCAGGTGCAGGCAGCAACAGTGAGCACCGGCCGCGCGGAATCAAAGCTCGAAGGGCTCGAGCGCCTCACCGGCTCAGGAGGGCGGTCGACTGCTGGTTGCGCTCGGTGTAGAACGAGAGCTCGGCGGCCGCTTTTGAGGCGTCGCCAGAGGCCGCCAGCCGGGGCAGGTACGAGACGTGCAGGCGCCAGTGACCCGTGCGTGAGGTCGCGTCGGTGAGGTTCGGGGGCGCCTCGATGACCGCCGGGAAGAAGCTGTCCCCGTTCCGCCGCCCGTCGAAGGCCAGCACTGCGGGGCGCAGGCTGAGGGCCAGCGGGGCGGCAGGGGCTTTGCCGTCGAGCCGCAGAGCGACGGAGACCCCCTGCCGCCCGCCCAGGCCCGTCGGCGCGAGCGGGCGGCGGGCCGGCCCGGGGCGGACCGTGAGGTGGCCGGTGTCGGTGGAGAAGAAGGAGCGGAGCTGCTGGAGGGAGGCCTGGGCGCCCTCCTCGCAGAGGGAGCGGGGGACGTTGCCGAGGCTGACGCTGACGGTGGAGAGGGCCTGGGCGGCGCTCTCGGCCGGCGTCGTCAGGGAGAGGGAGGCCTTGAAGTAGAAGGGCGCTCCCAGGTCGCGCGCCTGCAGCAGCCCGCCCAGCTGCACGTGCACGTGCACGGCCCCCCATCGGACGCGTCCCGCGAGGTGGCCCAGAAGGCGAGGCGCACCGGGACGACGAGGAACGCGCCCGGCACGGCGGCCTTCACGTCGAATCCGTGGAGCCCCGCAGCGCCGAGCATCGACCGACGCGGCGCTGCTTGGCGCGTCAAAGCGCGGAACCGCGACGCGTCCGGGCACACGTGAGCATGCGGAGGCAGGGCGCACCGGAGACCATGCACGACTCGTCGTCCTCGACGTACTGCCTCGCGATTTGGGAGACGTCGCCGAAATCGGCCTCCATGCGTGCGAGGTCCGCGTGAAGGATGATGGCGGCCCCGGACGCTGCGCGCACGCGCGCGATGTGTCGCTTCAGTAAATGTGCGCCGAGCTGCGGAGCGACTAGTACTGGGTCGCACTCGAGCGGGCGGCGGCGGTGAAGTTGCCCGTGCGCGACCCCACCCCGCACTGCAGGGCCACGCGCAGCCTCGAGGAGGGCGACGTGACGGCAACGGAGCTGCCCCGCTGGACCCCCTGCAGCTCGAAGCGCCCCAGCTCCACGGGATCCAGGGGGTTCGATGTGTCGTAGACCTGCAGATGCCGCGCGTCACGTGCACGCGCGGTCCGAGACGCGCGACAGGCGTCTCGCGGGTTCGAGTGACCTTGAGCGAGGACCCCGGCGACAGAGACACCTCTCGGAGCTCAAGGACTATCGGGCCGCCTCGGGCGGAGAAGGACCTAACGAGGCGAGAGAGTTCACGAACAAGGCGCGAAATGCACGCGGCGGGGCGTGTCCTGGCGTCAATGGTCGCGCTCACCAATCCTTGATTGCGAGCTCTCGCCCGTCGCAGTGCCTCTCCTGACCGACCCAGAAATACTGGCCCGAGGGGATGCTGTCTAGAGCAACGGCGAATGTCTGCACCGACTCCAGCGCGGCCCGGTCGACTGCCAACGACTTAGTTCAATTTCCGCGCGACGTCGACGGACAATTGCAATGTTTAGTTCGGGAAATAGTGTGCAACTCACCTGAGCGGTAGAGGGCCTTGAATTTGAGGCCCAGAGAGCTGCTGGAAGTTCCTATGAAAAGGACGTACAGGTCGCTCCCGGAGCCTTGGACCGACACAGAGTCGCTCGAAACTTCGCCGCGAATCACTTGTTGCTGCTTGGTTGGATTTGCCCACGAGTCATCGAACACCTAGAGATAGGAGTTCATTAGCATCGTGATTGAATTCAAAATACATTTCGTGATCGACCCAAGGCGCACCATGAGCGTTTCATTCGCTTCAAGATGCGCTTCTTCAAAATGCAAAAACGACACCATTCCTGGTGCAGACTGCAGGAGCCTGCGTTCGCAACCGCGGGCCGGTCTGCTCGCCGTGGAATCGCTGATTAGTGACTCAACGCGGCGCACCACGCTTGCGACATCGATGCATTCGCGTTGAAGAAGGCGGCGGAGATTTCGAACGAGAGGACCCCTCGACCACTGGCATCGATGGCCTCAACAGCTTCTTCCATGAGAGAGACTGCGTAAAATAAGCACATAAGCACATCATGATCAGTGAAGTGATGGACCTCTTCCGCTGCTCTAACAATATCGCGATCGCGACAAGCCATGGAAAAAGTGCTGCGACGCACCCATTCTATACGCAGCAGCGACCTGGCCGCCTCCCGTCTCGAAATCGATCAGCATCTGGCCGCCGGAGCTGACGGCCGAGCTCGTCTCGGGGCTGCTGTTCTCGGAGAGGGCGTCGTAGAGCATGCGGAACTCTCGCGTGGGCCCGTCGAACACCTGCGCGCGCGACCACCCCGTGTCCGGCCGCGTGGCTGCACGGCGTGGACGCAAGCGGCTCCAACCTTTACGCGCGTCCAGCCCGCGCTGGTCGTCGTCGAGAGCTCGATCCGCTCGCGCGGCATGGCGGAAATAAGCCTGGATTGGCATAGGAAGTCGGAGTTATGATGAAATCAAGGTGCAGGAGAGAAAAAGAAATTATTTCACAACAAGGCGGCGCACCAGGAGGTTGCATTGGAGCTCGAGAACGTGTTGTTGAAGGAGGCGCGGTCTGACTGCAATGCCCGGCCGCGCTCTGCACAGACGACGCTGGGATGAGGGGCGCCAAGGCCATCTTCAATGGGGCCAGGCGGGGTCTGCCGCACCGGCGAGCACGTCGGCAGCGAAAAAGCCCTCGCCGCGCGCCTCGAGGACGATGCACATGACGTCCGTGGCGGAGGCGACGGCGACTTCGTCGTCGAAGGCGCCGCTCGTCTCCAGAAGCAGCGCCCCGCCCTCGATCCTCTTCGAGCCGTAGACCTTGACCTTGTCCCGCCCGAAGCTCGTTCGGATCCGCAGGCGCGCCGAGACACGCGTCCCCAGAGGCGATTGAATGATCCTGAGACGCTCGTCACGGTTGGATGAATCGTGAGCACAAAGTGAGACACACCAGTGCTTGTAGAGTCCGGAGAGATAGCGGCCGCGGGTGTCGTTGACGTTAATCGAGGGAGGCTGGAGAGTGATTGGATTGCCGTTCTCACTAACAGAAATCGTAGACTCGGCGGTTGCAAATCCAGGGAAAGCTGCAGACTCGCCGTTATGCGCGCTGCAGAGATAGTGGTAGCTGCGAATATCGAGACGCACGCTCGACGGAGTACTGCAGCTCGAAGCTCGGACACGGCAACGCGCTGCAGGTGACTGACACGATGGGAGGGATGCCCGTTTCGGCGTCGGAGAGGTCGATGGACGTCGGTTGCGCGTGGACGAGGGTCGTCGCGGCCGCCACCGATCCCGCTTTCTCAATCTGCGATCAGATTCAGACGCAGAAGTACCGCTGACAGCGAATCGATCGGGCGCGCGCAGCAGTCCGAACTCGAAAATCACCTTCAAACCGACTGCCGGATTTGAGGAAGCAAGCGTGAGACTCAGGTTGAATCGGGTCCGCCACCAGGACTGTGCGCCATCGATAAACCTGTTCGCCGCAAACTTAGGGCACGCGCGCGGCGAGAGAAAGACGTGCGCATACCATTTGGGGGAGCATCCCGCGCCGACAGAAGCGGCAGAAAAAGTCAGTCGCTGGATGTTTGGAGACGCTTCTAGAATCCTCGTGGGGCAGAGAGCATCCGCGGGGCTTGCAAAGGCAAAGACGCGGAATCCCCATAGGGGCTCATCCGGCCCGCGGAACCCACCCTTGGAGCCCGCGGCGAAATGCACGGTGGCTGCACTAGTACTCTGCCCGTGCTGCGGTCTGATCGAGATCGTCCGCGTGTCTTCGTTCTTGCCGCGGGTCTGAAGCACGCGCTCCTGCACGCGCTCACTCCCTTCGAAGATCTGGCGCAAGACGAATGAGCCATTGAGCGCAACTCAATCGCAGCGTCCTTCGCGGATGGCGGGGTCACGCTGCGCGCACCCGAAGGAGGTCGCCCTCGTTCTTGAGGGAGGCGCTGGAGACGTGCAGCACGAGCTCCTGGCCCTCGTCGGCCCGCACGCTCCTGCGCAGGAACAAGAACGATGAACCGGGCGCTTCCTTTGGGAGCGGCCGCCCGCGCCCGAGCCGGCAATCGAGCTCACCACAGTTCCTCGAACAGCGAAGGGTAGTTCCAGATCTCTATGAAGGCCCCGTTCCGGTCGGTGGTCAGGTCTCGGGGCCTGGCGAGCGCTGTGGCGGCAAAGCCGCCGCGCGAGGAGCCGGCCGCGGAAGTGCCAGGGTCGCGATCGGCCCGCAGCTTGACAAACAGCCGGCCGCCTCTGGAGGCGACGCCGGCGGTGAAGGCCGCGTTGCTGTCGCCGTGGGCGAAGGCAAGGTTCTGGAGCTGCTTGTCCCCGGTCGCCTGCAGGAGGAGGCCGCGCTCGTCGAGCACCTGCCGCAGCAAATCAGACACTAAGTGGCTAAGCCTCGATGATATGAAAGTAGCGAGAGGGATGCTGGGGAGGAGAGGGGAGGGCGGGGGGGCGTTTGAGAGCATGACATTGATACTCAAGACATATACACGAATGTAAAGGATAGAACCAAGTTGTAATGAGAAATTCTATAGTGCGCGAAAGCAATTGTATGCATGGCTGCTCACTTCGAGAGTATCCTTGCTTAGGAGAGTTGAGATGTCTGAGAACCGAAGAACTATCTGCCATCCAGGTGATGTGACAAGTTCCCTGCGGACACGGGCCTCGGTTCAGACTACCGAATTTGATACGTATACCGTGTTCGATATAGATTGAGATGCCGATTCAATTGACGCTTACCAAGTACGGCTGACTCCAGCCGGGTACGGCGTCTCATAGCCGTCCTCAAGATTTATAGCGCTTTGGTTAACCGGGACCTCGATGCTCGTCACTGTTCGCGGAAGACGATCGTAAGCCACACTTAATATACAATCACCAGCGGAAAACGTAGGCATGCGCAGCCTCAGGCACCATATTGAGCGAAGCCGTCGAAAAGAGATGTTTCGGCAAGGCTGTCTTGCGCTGCGCCTTCGTCCTGGAATTTGACGTACATGGGGCTCAATCTCGGGGTCCGGAACGCCGCGGATCCGTACTGGGCGACGAGCTGGCTGTACGTTCCGCTGAAGCTGAGGAGAAGGCTGCCCGTCGAGTCCACCCCGCTGAAGATCTGCGGCCGCAGCCGAATTGAGCGACGCAGCGGAGCGCCGCAAAGACGGCAACCGTGTGCGTGTGCCGACCGAGAGGACGATTTTTGCGGACGAGAAGAAGTTCGCGATCTTGAGCTCCACCAGGCTCGTGTTGTCCGAGACCCTGAAAAGCCTTGGACCCGCGAGCGCCGCCCCTCGATCAGGCCACGCAGATTGCGCGAGTGGAATGGAGGCGCGGGATTTGCGATCGCACCAGCTCGCGGAGGTGAGGGAGGAGCCCCCGATGGAGTGGCGGACGGAGACGAGCGTTTTGTTGGGCCCCAGCTCGAACTCGAGGTTTACGTCCGACACTGCGCACGCGCCGATCGCGATTCAGAGCCAAGTTGCGATCCGCGAATTCCAAGGGCCGTCAGCTCACCTTGGACGGCGTCCACGTCGAAGGAAGCGGTGGCGTTCGCGTGGGGGGCGCGCAGGAGCACCAGCATCACGCTCCCGAAGCTCGACACGGAGTTCGGGAGGGCGCTCGCTGCGTCCGGGAGGAGGTTCCTTCGCAGGGTCCGCTGCTGCGCCCGCTCCCCGTCGAAGACCTGCGCTCGGCTGAGCTTGCGTCGAAAGCCAGAGCGAGAAAGCAGGCAAATCGAACCCGGATGTATCCATCCTGCGCGAGGTCTATTCGCGTGAAGTCTATCCGGAAGCGTTGGCCAAGTGTGGCTTGGAAGGCCCTGGATGCATATTTATGGGGAGGCTCGTCAGACAAAGCAGTTGAAACTGCGAGCGGTGGACCGAGATCGAACGCACCAAGCGCGCAACAGTGCTGATCCGGAGGACTGCGTGTCGCGCTCGCAGGTGTGATTTGTAATCTCGTCCGTCACTTGCAGAAGGGTTACAGGAACTGCGGAGAATGGCGAGCGAACATCGGTATCAGACGAGTGCAAAATGAATGGCGAGCGAAAATTAGACAATTGCAAGCTTTAGGCTTAAGTGCAAAGCTGTAGTTCTGAAATGCATGCGCAATGCGCGGAATCAACACAGCGCACCGAACAGGGCGTCAGCCTGGAAGCCAGTTGCCATGCCGGCCAGGGCGGCCGGCGCGTCGTACGCGACGAAGAGGGCGCTGGCGCGGAATCCGCTGAATATCTCCGAGCTGCCGACCTGCGCGATGATCCCCGCGAGGTTGCCGCTGTACCGCAGCAGCAGCACCCCCGACCGGTCCGTCCCTTCAAACACCTGCACGTTCGTGGAGTGAGATATTCTAAAGGGCACGAGAGTTGCCTAATGGACGCACGGAAACGCTTGCGGTAGAAGCCGTCGAGAAGGTGGTGAAGTTGACTGCGACCGCCGACCCCTTGGGCGCGCGGAGCACCCATGACGTTGCGAAGCCGCCCTGCTGGCTCGGGAACGAGATGCGCGGGTTGGTGGCGGACACGTCCAGGATCGTCGGCGCGCTTGTCAGACTAGCCATGAGCGAGGACGTGTCGAACATCTCTGGGGGACCGCAGACGTGTGACCACGGAGCGCAGAGGATTAATGTTCGAGACGCACCGAAACTAGAGAAAGGCAGGATTTGGCCTTGGGTGACATTGACCTCAACGGTGTTGGTCAGATCGAAAAGCTGCAGTCGGTGCCTGTCCAATCCCGAGACTGCCAATGCCTGCAGGCCGTCCGGAGAGACTGTCGTGGCGCCCAGCGGAGGGAAGGAGGACGACTCCGCCCGAACCCGCAGCAGGGCGCCTGTCTCGGCGTCGAAGGTTCGCAGCAGTCCGTCGCGGGACGACGTCAGCAGGTAGTGACTGTCGGGGCTGAAAGCTATTGCGGCAAGCCGCCCGCAGTGCCCCGAGAGGGAGTAGGCGAGCGCAAGGCTCTCGACCCTCCATACTTTGACCACCTCGTCAAAGCAGGCGGCCGCGTAATCCGACCCGCTGGAGCTAGCGGCCGCCGCCGCAAGCAGGCGGCCGTCTGCAGAGAGCTCGACTTTGGAGACGGGCCGGGAGAAGGCTGAGAGGGCGAGGGAGCGGGCGGAGCGCAGGTAGAAGAGCCACACGAGGCCGTCCTCGCCGCCCGACGCGAGCAGGGCGCCGTCCAGCGAGACGGAGATGTCCCGCACGGGGGCGCCCCCGTGGGCCTTCTTGCGGTCCCAGGTGACCTTCTTGTTGGCGACGGTGCGGATCACGAGGCGGCCGTCCTCGCTGCTCGAGGCAATGAAGCGCTTGGTGAGGACGAGGGCCGTGACCCCGCCGGCATGCTCGCCGTACTCGTCCACCCGCGTCAGCGAGGAGACAAACCAGACTCGGATGCGCCCGTCCGCGCTCGCCGAGGCGAACAGCGCGTCGTCTGGGGAGAAGGCGAGGCTGGCGATCGCCCTAGAGTGGGCCGCGATCCGGTTCCGGGCGACGCCGCTGGTGGCGCTCCAGATGACGACCACCCCGTTGCTGTGGCCCGTCGCGAAGAGCCGCGCGCTCGTGCTCCAGGCCAGCGCCGTCACCGCGCCCTCGCTCGAGGTGAGTGTGCTCGTAGGCAGAAGGAGCGGCGAAAACGTGGCGCTGGTGAGGGACACTGTCAACCTGAAAGCGCCACCTCCATCCCCGCGCGCTGCCCTCTCCGTCAGCACCCGCTACGCGCCGGGCCGGGGGAAAGGCGGAATGTTGCAATTGCAAATGCGATCGGCGCACATTTGACCATGATGTAGTACTGCGTCTGAGCGGCCACTTCTACGACCAGCGTTGCGGCGAGCGGCGAGGTTGCGGCGTTGCACTCCGGAGCCTCTTGGTCGACACCCTCTGCAAGGCCGCTGAGCATACGGGGGCGAGCCGCACGTTTGCACATTGCACCGCTCTTTCGGACGATCGAGCCGGCCGAGAAGTCAGCGATCGGGCATGTCCTCGCGTCCAGCAGCCAGATGGAAGTGTTGAAGTTCGTTTCCGGCGAGCAGGTCGACAGGAAGAAGACACTGCTCACATAGATGATTCGAAATATTAATGTCAAAGCCGAAAGGCACCGGGCGAAATATTTGAGCAATTGCAAGAGTGCCGCACCCGCTGGACGGCGCGAAAAAGTTGAACCAGGCCTCTGCACTGCTGTTGCTCCCTATGTACGCCGTCGATGTGGACCCGAGAATCGAAGCCTGTGCCCCCACCGAGGTCGACGTGGAACACGGAACGAAAGTGCTGTTCGGGGCCGGCAGCGGCGTGGGGGTCGGGGAGGGGGTCGCGGGCGCGGGTGGCTCGCTGAGTTGCAGCGTCAGCCCGAACGTTCCCTCCTCCTTGTAAAACCCTGCGCTTATTCTGAGAAGAGAACGCCAAGCAATCGTAAGGCAGCGACGCGCCTTCCACGACAATGAAGTATCGGGTTCCGTTCCCTGACACACGCGTCTTGAGTGCCGACATTCGGCCCCCGCCCCCGTTCAGTGGGCATTCGGCGACGGTAGCATCGTCTGCAGAAAACCATCAATGAGCACATCGCGATCGACCGCCACAAAAGCACGAATTTGTACCATTGAAGCCGACTGTAGGCACATTTTTGCTCGTAGCTCGCCCGACAGGGCATATTGACGCGGGGAGAATCCAGAGAATCGTGTCGAACTCCGTTAGAGGGGAGCACGTAGAGATGATCACGTCCACCTCCCTGCGCGAAAGGCGCTCATATATCCACATGCACGCGGCTTCCACGTGCACGCAATAAATTTATGGCAAATGTCTGTGCGAACCCTGCGCTTTTCGGCGTGAAGCTGAACCAGGCCTCGCCGCTGGGGTTGTTGGAGAAGGTGGCCGGCAGGAAGTCCTTCCTGCCGCGCGTCGTGCCGTTGAGCTGCAGGGCAGGCCCGACGCCGACGCCGGCCTCGAGCTCCTGGGCGACGGCGCAGGGCTCGAGGAAGGGCGTGGGGGAGGGCGTCGGGGAGGGCGTCGGGGACGCGGAGGGCGTCGCCGAGGGACTCGGGCTCGGCGTTCGCGTCGGGCTCGGGCTCGGCGTCCGCGAGGGGCTCGGCGTCGGCGTCCGCGTCGGGCTCGGCGAGGCAGAGGGCGTCACGCTCGCCGCCAACGGCAGGGGGGACGGGCTCGGGCTGGGCGATGGCGATGGGCTGGGGCTGGGGGTCGGATTTGGAAGGAGGGAGGGCGTGGTGCTGGGCGACGGGCTTGGGGTGGGCGACGGTCTCGAGCTTGGAGACGGGCTCGGACTGGGCGACGGGGTCGGGCTTGAAGCCACGCCAGGGGATGTCGACACTGCGAGTTTAAATCGACCGCAATCCCAAAATATTAATGAGCGCTAGATATAGCTGGGGAGAGGACACTACCTGCAGAATACGCAGCCAGGAAGCCCTGGAAACCGGAAAACCCGGACGAGAAGGGTTCGAACATGACAAGCATCGTGTTGCCCGTCGATGCGTTGATGTTGAGAGAAAGTAATTCTGGCTTTCCGGCCAACTGGAACAGTTGCGCTGCAGCAGTGCTGTTCCCGTCATAGCCCTGCAGCATGGATTTTTCAGCCTGAAGCGCCGAGAGGCCGACCTTTCATCACAACGTCGAAAACGCACTCTGACGTAATCGTTGAAGTATCCCGATCCTGTGTCGAAATTCAAGAACTGAAGGCGGACGACATGGCCCTCGGGAGCCGTGATGAGCCTGCGATGGGGCACGGGGACCGCGGCATCAGCCTTCGGACGGATCCCGCACGCGGAAGGCCATCGGGCAGCTGCAGGGGTACTGCGGAAGGCCTCGCCAGTGCAGAACGATCCCTCACGCGCACCACGAGCGGGAGGCAAATGGGTTGTAAAAGGAAGTTCCGCTCCCGTCATCGAAGAACTGCAGCGTGCTCGTTGCAATGAGCGAATTGTAAGACGCCTGGGTGCCGTACATAACTGAAAGAGCCGGTGAGCGCGATGCAAGCATGCAGCAGCCGTAAAGGAAGTTATAATTAGGAGACAACCTACCGGCGGTGTACGACGCGTTAAAGCCCTGCATTTGAACCGAGGGTCCGGAGTCGAACGTGACGAGCAATGCGTTGCCATTGTTGCCTGACGAGGCGAAGGCCAGGGGCATGCTCGGCTTCCCGCTTAAGGCGAAGAGCTGCTGCGCAGGCAGGAAGCTCCCATCGTAGCCCTGCATCGACGTCGACTCTAGATCTCAGTCGAAGCGATGCGAAGGCCTTACGGCGCCGGCGCGGACAAGAGGGTTCATGCTCGGAATAAGGGGCGCACCCGCACGTAGTCTTGCCCTGACTCTGTGTCGAAGCTGGTGAACTGGAGGAGAACCCAGTGGTTGGCCGGGGCTGAGATGGCCCTGCGAGAAACCCGAGGAAGGTGAGACACGCTCAGCAGCATGCATATGCATATGCACAGCAGCAGCGAGCCGCTGTGGAGCAACTAGGCTAGGCAGGCTGTGGTGAGCTGCTCCAAACCGACGCCTAAACCGATCGCAACACGTGAGCTGCGCACCAGAAAACATGTGTATTCTGGGCATCTTCGCTTGCGACGCTGCCGTCGTCAAAGTACTGAGGCGTGTAGGTTGCACTTAGGGCAACTCGCAAGACTGCAGAACGTCGACGTCAATGATCGAATTTTGAAATTCGATGCGATCGTACCCGCTGTGTACGTGGCGTTGAACCCCGGGCGTTGATCGCTGCTGTCGGTGGTGAACGTAACGAGCATTGTGTTTCCCGTCGAGGAATAAGTGTAGGGTATGGTTGGCGTCGCGCTCCACTGGAAAATCAGACGTGCGTCGGTGGTATTGCCGTCGTAGCCCTGTATTTGAGATTGAGTCACCGAGGTGTATATCACAAGATGGGAGCTCGAGTCCCACAACGCACTTGCACATAGTCGTTTCCACTCGTATTGAAGCTAGAGAACTGGAAGACAACGACCTGGCCCTCGGGGGCGGTGATGAGCCTGCCGCACGGGGAAGGAGGGTGGCGTGAGCTGCAATCCATCCCCATAGCGAGCGCCTGCACACGTCACGAACCACGAAATGAATGTGAGTGGATCGTAGTCGGCCGCGCCGCTGCCATCGTCGAAGTACTGCAGCGTGCTCGTTGCAGAAAGGGCGATTGCCGGAGGACTCAAGAAAACTGCAAGTTGAGTACTAGTTGGTGACGGTAATCAAAAGAGAAGACTGTAGTAGGAGCCTACGGGAAGTGTACGAGGCGTTGAAGCCCTGCCTCGGGTACATCCCATACGGGGATGCGGAGGAGTCGAACGTGATGAGCAGCGCGCTTCCCGTTGAGCGGTAGCCGTAGGGCAAGTTCTCCGGCTGCCCAGATACCTGGAAGAGCTGAGTCACAGCGGTGGTGGTGCCGTCGTAGCCCTGCAGTGGGCCCCGCGATCAGTTCTTGTCGCAGTGCAGGCCCGGTGGCGCCCCGGAATCAAATCGGGCCCCCCCCTCCCCCCCCCCCCCCCCTACCCTCGTCGACTACCCCTTCAACATCACGGTGCCGCGTACCCTCTGGCTCCCCGCCGGGCCCCCGCTCCCCGCCCCTCATCCCCCCCCACCCCCCACCCCCCCCACCCCCACCCTCCCGGGGTGGTTTCCGGAGGACGCATGCGCGCACTCGAACGTAGTCGCTCGAGTCAGTGACGAACTCGGTGAATATGATGCGCACAACCTGGCCCTCCGGGGCTGTGATGAGCCTGTAGCGGACAATATTAACACATCAATATCATCAGCTGGATCCAGAACTGGATCGGAGACACGGGCGTCGCGCAAGCCGACTCGCACCAGGAGACGTGGGTGCCTAGGGCGTAGTCTGCGGGGCCGCTTCCGTCGTCGAAGTACTGAGGCGTGCTCGTCGCGCTGAGGGCCGAGATGGGCGACGGGCTCGGGGTGGGTGACGGGCTTGGGCTGTGCGACGGGCTCGGGCTTGGCGATATGGATGGGCTCGGATTTATCGATACTGTGACGAAAATGTCGGTCGCAGTCGCAAAAACGAATGGGGAAGGGGATGAGGGTAAGAGCGGTAAGAGCGCGTGGAGGGCGCGGAGGAAGGAAACTACCGGCAGAATATGCAGCCAGGAAGCCTTGGAATTGACCATAAGTGAAGTACCCAGGATCGAACGTGACAAGCATCTTGTTGCTTGTCGATGCGTTGTGAAGAGAGACCAAGTCCGGCTTTCCGCTCAGCTGGAACAGTTGCGCTGCCGATGTGCTGTCCCCGTCGTAACCCTGTGTGGATAGTTCAGCGTTCAAGAGCGCAACACGGGGCTATCCGTGTTCCCAGATCACGATGCGTTCGAGCAGAACGCACTGTGACGTAGTCTTCAGAATAGGATCCCGATTCTGTGTCGAATTTTAGGAACTGTATGCGGACAACATGCCCCTCGGGGGCGGTGATGAGCCTGTAACAAAGTGGGGGAAGGGCGGCTTCAGTAATCGGGCAGGTTGCAGGCGTCGCCAGTGCGGGGCGATCCCGCACGCGCACCACGAGGTAGAGGTGTACGCTGGGCCATAACTGGCCGGACCGCTCCCGTCATCGAAAAACTGCAGCGTGCTCGTCGCATTGAGCAAATTGTAAGACGACTGGGTGCCGTACAGAACTGAAGGAGCCGGTGAGTGCGATGCAAGCGCGCAGCACTTGCAAGGGAAGTCTGGGAAGAGCCTACCGGCGGTGTACGACGCGCTGAAGCCCTGCATCTGGACCGAGGGTCCGGAGTCGAACGTGACGCGCGTCGAGTTGTCCGTCGAGGCATAGGAAGGCAGGACCGGCTGCCCGCTTAAGGTGAAAAGCTGTGGCGCAGCGGTGCTGCTCCCGTCGTAGCCCTGCATCGACATCGATTCAGTCGGAGCAATGCGAAGGCCCCACGACACTGGCGCGCACCCGGACGTAGTCTTGGCCCGACTCCGTGTCGAAGCTGGTGAACTGGAGGAGAATCCAGTGACCCGCCGGGGCTGTAATGTGCCTGCGCATGCAAGAACGTTAACACGGAGAATGTTAGAAATAGTGTACCTTTACATGTTCCATAATTGGATACGACACCCACCAGGACTTGTGCGTGTTCGGGGCGTATATTCCCACACCGCTGCCGTCATCAAACTGCTGAGGCGTGCTCGTTGCAGCAAGGGTGCGCGCAACGTCAGTGTAGAGCGCTGAGAGACGGAGGGCGTGAGACAGAGCACCAGGTCAACTAAAGAAAGGAAACAGTCGCAGCAAAAATGCCTACCAGCAGTATAGGAGGCGTTGAAGCCTTGCCTCTGGAAGGGCGCGCTGGCCGAGAACGTGACGAGCATTGTGCGCCCCGTCGTAATCGAAGAGAAGGGCACAGTCGGCTGTCCGCTTAGGGCGAAGAGCTGAGTTGCAGCAGTGCTGTTGCCATCGTAGCCCTGCATTGTTCCATTTTAGAAGCAGCTTTATAGAGGCTGTTTGAGGGCGGCAAAGATTTCCAAGCTCCTTACCCGGATGTAATCGTTTGATTGCTCTGTGTCGAAGCTGACAAACTGGAGGACGACGATTTGACCTTCTGGCGCGGTTATGAGCCTGCGGAAAACTTAAACATTCTTGCGCATAGCCTGCAATGGCATGCATATAACCCTATGGCACCAGGATGTGCTAGCGCGCAGTTCGTAATTGGCCGGGCCGCTGCCATCTTCGAAAAACTGCGCTGTGCCCGTCGCATCGAAAGTATACGTCGGCACTGGCCCGCTGTAGACAACTGAGATGCAAAATCCGCGGCCGTGAGACAATGAAAAATCGTAGAGCAGCTGGCTAAACGATGTAGGGATCACGAATTCATGGCCTACCGGCGGTGTACGAGACATTGAAGCCCTGCATCTGAACCGAGGGTCCGGAGTCGAATGTAACGAGCATCGAGCTACCCAGCGAGACGTAGGTGAAAGGCACGACCGGCTGCCCGCTCAAGGCGAAGATCCTCTGCACGTCATTGGCGCTGCTCCCGTCGTAGCCCTGCAAATGCACGAACGTCATCGACCAGCCCCCGGCGTGCAGCGGAATCGCAAGAAACGCACTCGGACATAGTCGGACGCCAGCTCCGTGTCGAAGCTGGCGAACTGCAGCCGGACGACCTGGCCCTCGGGGGCGGTGATGAGCCTGCAAACGGGCGCAGGTAGGACGGCGTTAGCAGGCTAGCTAGCTGTATCCGACGCGATCGCAAACTCAGGGTCGGTTTTGCACCGCACCAGGAGATGTGAGTGTGAGGAGCGTAGTTGGCCGCGCCACTCCCGTCGTCGAAGTACTGGAGCGCGCCCGTCGCGTTTAGGGTACGCGCCACCGCGCTGTAGAGTGCTGAGAATGGATTCGATTACACAGTCAGTCAAAGGAAGCAGTCGCACAGCGGCAGGAGTAAAATGATATGCATACCGGAACTGTAAGAGGCGTTGAACCCCGGTCGTTGGTCGAAGGTACTTGATTCGAATGTAACGAGCATTGTGTTCCCCGTCGAAAAGAAAGCAAAGGGCGCAGTTCGCTTCCGGCTTGCCACAAAGATTTGTGTTGCAGCAGTGCTGTTGCCGTCGTACCCCTGCAAGCATATGGAACCTCAGGCCCTCGACGCCGTCGACGTGGATATAATCGAAACTTGGCTTTAGGCCGCCAGAATGTTTTGAAATTTTGCAGTCGGAAGGCCGCCAACGATTCTCGAGGCCTAGGGGGAGTGCGGGCAGGCAGATGCAAGCTCCGCACCCGGACATGATCGTCCCAATCTGTGTCGAAGCTGACGAACTGGAGGACAACGATTTGGCCTTCCGGTGCGGTTATGAGCCTGCGTAATAAAGGCACATTTATAATTAGGCGCCATGGCCTGAAACAGCTATAGCATGGCCGAGACTATCGAACGATAACACACCAGGAGGCGCGGGTGACTGGTTCATAGTTGTCTGCACCGCTGCCATCATCGAAGTACTGCGGCGTGCTCGTTGCACTGAGTAAGGATTGCACGACCGGCATGACTGCCGAGAAATCATGGTGAGATGCGAATTCGAAAGGACTGAAAGCAGCGATAAGAGCCTACCGGCAGAGTACGAGGCGTTGAAGCCTCTCCTTGGATACGAATAATATGGGTATCCGGTTTCGAACGTGACGAGCATCGCGCTTCCTGTGGACCGGTAGCCTACGGGCATGCCATACGCCTGCCCATATATCCCAAAGAGCTCGGCCGCAGCAGTGGTTGTACCATCATAGCCCTGCAGCGGACCCCGCGATCAGTCGAAGCGCATGCGTATGCGCAGGCAACTGTCGGTGACGGATTGAAGGGGCATCGTGCGCAGGAACCCCGAGCCGCAAGGCGCACTCGAACATAGTCGTAGGAGTCGGTGGAAAAGTCGACAAATTTGATGCGAACAACCTGGCCCTCCGGGGCCGTAATGAGCCTGTAGCAGGCGAGAATGACAGTTACAAATCGATATCAGCGCCGTGCAAGCCTGCCTCGCACCAGGAGATTTGAAGTCCTGGGGCGTAGTCGGCAGCCCCGCTCCCATCGTCGAAGTATTGCGGCGTGCTCGTCGCGCCGAGGGACGGGCGAGGCGACGGGCTTGGGGTGGGCGACGGGCTCGGGCTGGGTGAAGGGCTCGGGCTTGGAGACGGGCTCGGGCTGAGCAACGGGCTTGGTTCTGGCGATGGGCTCGGATTTATCGAGACTGTGACGTAAGTGTCGGTCGCACGGCGCGAAAAATAATGGGGGAGGGGTTATCGATGAGGTAATTATATAAGATCTAGAGCGGGCAGAGGGAAGGAAAGTACCGGCAGAATACGCGGCCAGAAAGCCTTGGAATTGACCATAAGTGAGGTACCCAGGATCGAACGTGACAAACATCTTGTTGCTTGTCGATGCGTTGATGTGAAGAGAGACCAAGTCCGGCTTTCCGCTCAGCTGGAACAGTTGCGCTGCCGATGTGCTGTCCCCGTCGTAACCCTGTGTGGATAGTTCAGCGCTGAAGAGCGCAACACGGGGCTATCCGTGTTCCCCGATCACGATGCGTTCGAGCAGAACGCACTGTGACATAGTCGCTGTAGTAACCCGACTCCGTGTCAAAATGCAAGAACTGGATGCTGACGACATGACCCTCGGGGGCGGTGATGAGCCTGCAACGGAGCGGGGGAAAGGGCAACGTCAGTCTATTGCATCAATACATATGGTCGCAGGCCTCGCCAGTATTCGTTCGGAGGGATCCCGCACGGGGCAAAGTGCGGCGTCAGCCCTCGCGCGTGCGAGCTATCACGCATGCGCACCATGAGGTGGTCGTGGACATATATCCCGAGCTTGTGTAACTGGACGGTCCGCTCCCGTCATCGAAGTACTGCGGCGTGCTCGTTGCGGTGAGGAAGTTGGAAGACCCCTGGACGCCGTACATAACTGAATGCGCTGGTGAGTACTAGTGCGGTGCGAGCGCGCCGCAGTTGCAAAGGAAGTCATGCATCGATCAGGAAACAGCCTACCGGCGGTGTACGAGACGTTGAAGCCCTGCATCTGAACCGAGGGTCCGGAGTCGAACGTGACGAGCATCGAGCCGCCCGACGAGGCGAAGGCCAAGGGCGCGCTCGGCTGCCCGCTCAAGGCAAAAAGCTGCCGCGCAGCATTGCTGCTCCCGTCGTAGCTCCGCATTCCATCATAGCCCTGCATCGACGTTCGGTCAAGGTCGCTCCGGGCGCACCCGTAATGAGGCCCGGAATGACTCTCAGTCGATGCGATTCATGGCGGGACGGAGGGCAAGGGGCTCCAGGATCGGAATGACGGGCGCACCCGGACGTAGTCCTGCCCCGACTCCGTGTCGAAGCTGGTGAACTGGAGGAGAACCCAGTGGTTGGCCGGGGCCGAGATGAACCTATGATAAACCCGAGGAAGGTGAGACACGCTCAGCAGCATGCATATGCATATGCGCAGCAAGCTTATAGAAAGCTTGGCAGCAGTGGCGAGCCGCTGTGACGCGCCATCTAACGCGACGCGTGCACGTCGCACCAGGAGATGTGTCTGTTTGGCGCGTATGCCCCAACGTCGCTGCCGTCGTCAAATTGCTGAGGCATGCTAGTTGCATTTAGAGTGCGCGCAACGTCAGTGTAGAGCGCTGAGAGACGGAGGGCGTGAGAGAGAGCGCAGACAGATTAACGCGGGGGCAGCGGCGGTGAGTGCCGCCTACCAGCAGTGTATGAAGCGTTAAAACCTGGCTTCTGTACAGCCGAGTTGGATGCAAATTTGACGAGCATTGCGCTTCCCGTTGAAAAGAAAGCGAAGGGTCCAGTCAGCTGCCCGCGCAGCCCGAAAAGTGGTGTTGCAGCAGTGCTGTTGCCGTCGTAGCCCTGCATGGTTCCATTTTAGAAGCAGCTTTAAATTCATGGAAACGAGTTAAGTGAAGGGCGGAGAAGATTCCAAACGGGCTGCGCGGGGCTGGCAAGCTTCGCACCCGGACTTCATCGGACGGAAATTCTGTATCAAAACTAGTGAACTGAAGTAGAACGACCTGGCCTTCCGGCGCGGTTATAAGCCTGCCGCAAAAAGAATTGGTGATGCAGGCGCCGGTTATCTCGAACGTCAGCTAGTCCTATGATATCGCAATGATATCGCCTAGCTAGGCCAATATCCCGCTTTGCACCAGGAGATGTCCATGTGTGGGGCGTAGTCGGCGGGGCCACTTCCGTCGTCGAAGTATTGAGGCGTGCTCGTCGCGTTGAATTCAAACTGCACGACCGGCACGACTGCCACGACAACGTCAATGACAAAATGTTGATCTAATTATAATCGCTTCACTGAGTTTGAAACGCCGTACCCGCTGTGTACGTGGCGTTGAACCCCTGAAGCTGAATGCTGCTGTCGGAGTCGAACGTGACGAGCATTGTGTTGCCTGTCGAGGTGTAAGAAACGGGCATGGAAGGTTCCCCGCTCAAGTCGAAGAGCTGCTGCGCGACGGAGCTGTTGCCGTCGTAGCCCTGCACTTGATTTAATCACAAGCTACATGCGTGGACATCGCACCCTGGGTTTGTAAGTTCCCGACGCACCCGCACGTAATCAAGATCAGACTCTGTTTTGAAGCCGGTGAACTCGAGAACGACCACCTGGCCCTCGGGGGCGACGATGAGCCTGCCGCGCAGAGGAGGCGGCGGCGTGAGCTCGAGCTGCGATTTATACTTCGGGGTGTACAAGCACTCCAATCAGTCTTATAGACGGACAGCTACACATCATTGATTGGCCCAGCGGTCTTAAGGCTAGAGATGCAAGCGCCACGCAAGCTCGCCACGCACCAGGAGATGTGAGTGTCTGATGCGTAGTCGGCGGGGCCGCTTCCGTCGTCGAAGTATTGAGGCGTGCTCGTCGCGTTGAATTCAAACTGCACGACCGGCACGACTGCCACGACAACGTCAATGACAAAATGTTGATCTAATTATAATCGCTTCACTGAGTTTGAAACGCCGTACCCGCTGTGTACGTGGCGTTGAACCCCTGAAGCTGAATGCTGCTGTCGGAGTCGAACGTGACGAGCATTGTGTTGCCTGTCGAGGTGTAAGAAACGGGCATGGAAGGTTCCCCGCTCAAGTCGAAGAGCTGCTGCGCGACGGAGCTGTTGCCGTCGTAGCCCTGCACTTGATTTAATCACAAGCTACATGCGTGGACATCGCACCCTGGGTTTGTAAGTTCCCGACGCACCCGCACGTAATCAAAATCAGACTCGGTTTTGAAGCCGGTGAACTCGAGAACGACCACCTGGCCCTCGGGGGCGACGATGAGCCTGCCGCGCAGAGGAGGCGGCGGCGTGAGCTCGAGCTGCGATTTATACTTCGGGGTGTACAAGCACTCCAGTCAGTCTTATAGACGGACAGCTACACATCATTGATTGGCCCAGCGGTCTTAAGGCTAGAGATGCAAGCGCCACGCAAGCTCGCCACGCACCAGGAGACGTGGGTGTCTGGGGCGTAGTCGGCGGGGCCGCTTCCGTCGTCGAAGTACTGAGGCGTGCTCGTCGCGCTGAGGGCCGAGATGGCCGACGGGCTCGGGGCGGACGACGGGCTCGGGCTGGGCGACGGGCTCGGGCTTCGTGACGCGCCAAGGGAAGTCGGAACTGCGATTTAAAACCGATATCGGCCAAAGTCGCAAATCAAGCGGGGAGAAGTATACCTGCCGAGTACGCAGCCAAAAAGCCCTGAAATTGCGTGCCGTCGGAGGGGTTGTGAACGTAGGACGTGCCGGAATTGAAAGTGACCAGCATCTTGTTGCTCGTTGATGCGCTGCTGCTAAGAGAGAGCACGTCTGGCCTTGCGCTCAACCGGAAAAGTTGCGCTCCAGCCGTGCTGTCCCCGTCGTGGCCCTGCATGGCGAGTTTCAGATTCAGATCAAGAGCGCAGCACGCGTACGGGGCTGATTCCCGATGACAAGGCTGAAACGCACTTTGACGTAATCTTCAGAGTATATATCCGACTTTGTTTCGAAATATAAGAACTGGATGCGGACGACATGACCCTCGGGGGCGGTAATGAGCCTGCGACGGAGCGGGGGGAAGGACGGCGTCAGCCATATCATCGATATGATTGCAGGCCTCGTTATTGCAGAGGGATCTCGAATGCGCACCACGATCGGGAGGTATATGACGAGTAACTGAACGGTCCGCTCCCGTCATCGAAGTACTGCGGCGTGCTCGTTGCATTGAGCAAATTGTAAGACTCCTGGGCCCCGTACAGAACTGGAAGAGCCGGTGAGCGCGGTGCGAGCGCGTCGCATTTGCAAGGGATGGTAAACATGAAAGAGCCTACCGGCGGTGTACGAGACATTGAAGCCCTGCATCTGAACTGAGGGCCCGGAGTCGAACGTGATCCGCATCGAGCCGCCCGACGAGGCGAAGGCGAAGGGTGCGCTCGGCTGCCCGCTCACGGCAAAGAGCTGCCGTGCGGCGATGCTGTTTCCATCGTAGCCCTGCCGGACTTTCAGTCGATGCGACTCATGGAGGGACAGTGTGCAAGGAGCATCAGGTTTGGAATGAAGGGCGCACCCGGACGTAGTCTTGCCCCGATTCTGTGTCAAAGCTGGTGAACTGCAACAGAATCCAGTGGTTGCTCGGGGCCGAGATGAGCCTGTTGGAAACCCGAAGAAGTAGTTCGAATCCAAAAAGATGAAAATCATGCATAAAGCGAAACGTGCGCTGCGCACCAGGATATGTGTGTGTTGGTTGTGTATTCATCCGCACCGCTCCCGTCATCAAAGTACTGAAGCGTGCTTGTTGCACTGAGGGTGCGCTCCACGGCACTGTAGAGCGCTGATCAAGGTAATGGTGAGACAGGGCGAAGGCAAGTCAACACAATGAAACAGTTGCGGGGCAAGTGCCGCCCACCGGCAGTGTAAGAGGCGCTGAACCCTGGCTTTTGGACGACTGCGTTGGACGAGAATGTAACGAGTATCGTTCTTCCCGTCGAAAAGAAAGCGAAGGGCGCCGTCCGTTGTCCGCTACTTTCGAAAAGCTGTGTTGCAGCAGTGCTGGAACCGTCGTAGCCCTGCCGTACGTGGCTTGTTTTAGATGCAGCATTATGAAAATATTCTCTACGATTTCCTCTTGGGGGTGCAGATGCGGTGCTGGAAAGCTCCGCACCCGGACATAATCGTTTGAGGCTTCTGTGTCAAAGCTGATAAACTGGATGACGACAATTTGGCCTTCTGGCGCGGTTATGAGCCTGCAGGAAAATCAAAAATCAGCTGGAGGTGCCACAGCCTGCGAAGCCATGGCCGATGCTCGATTGCACCAGGTATTGCTAGTTGATGCTTCATAGTCGGCCGGGCCGCTGCCGTCGTCGAAGAACTGCGGCGTGCTCGTTGCATTGAAAGTGTATGTCGGTACTGGCCCGCTGGAGACTACTGAGATGCAATATTCGTGAGACGGTGAGCAGAGCCGGGATCGTGAAGCAACCGGCTATGTGATGTAAGGGGCCGCTGGGCCTACCGGCGGTGTAGGAGACATTGAAGCCTTGCTTTGAAGCCGCGAAGCCGGAGCTGAACGTAACAAGCATCGTTCTCCCCGTCGAGACATAGGTAAAAGGCACGGCCGGCTGCCCGCTTACAGAAAAGAGCCTCTGCGCATTGGCGCTGCTCCCGTCGTAGCCCTGCATGCACGCCATCGGCCAGGCGCCGGCGTGCAGCGGACCGGAATGGCAAGGAGCGTACCCGAACAAAGTCGGCTGCCAGCTCCGTGTCGAAGCTGATGAATTGCAGCCGAACGACCTGGCCCTCGGGGGCGGTGACGAGCCTGCAAAAGGCGCAGGCAGGCCGCCGTTAGCTCGACGCAAGCAATTGCAAGCTCAGCGGCCGCGAGCCGGTCGTGAAGGCGAGCCGAGCGATCGCGAGCCACATGTACAGGCAGCGACGTATACGAGTGTGCGGGGCTTGGCATAAGCCGCACCAGGAGATGTGGGTGTGAGGAGCGTAGTTGGCCGCACCGCTCCCGTCGTCGAAGTACTGGAGCGTGTCCGTCGCGATCAGGGTACGCGTCAGCAGCGCACTGTAAAGCGCTGAAAGGGATTCATGATCATGCGCACAATCAGTTGAATAAAGCAGCTTCGAATTAAGTTGAAATCACGTACCGGAAGTGTACGAGGCATTGAAGCCGGGCCCTTGGACGAAGTTGCCGGATTCAAATGTGACGAGCATTGTGTTCCCCGTCGAGAAGTAAGAGAAGGGCAAAAGCGGCTGCAGTATCTTTCCGTCCATCTCGTTCAAATTAAAAAGTTGCTGTGCGGAGGTGCTGTTGCCATCGAAGCCCTGCATTGCAGTTGGAGTTAAAGCAGCAAACGTTGATATCACCAGGTCAGGGGAGGTTTGATTCCCAACTGCAGGCGTCGACGTACCCGCACGTAGTCCGATTCAAAAGCATAGTAGCTCGGTTCCAGTTCGAAGTCAATGAACCGGAGAACGACGACCTGGCCCTCGGGAGCGGTGATGAGCCTGCCGCACAGGGGAGGGGGCGGCGTTAGTACTAGTTGCAATTCGTAATGTGCGTAATTCGTTTCAAACTATCTCTGCATGCATGTGCAGGCGGAATCGCCAGCTGCAGTGCCAATCGCGAGCGACTGCGTCGCGCACCAGGAAGCGCGAGTCACAGGAGCGTAGTTGGCCGCGCCGCTCCCGTCGTCAAAGTACTGCGGCGTGCTCGTTGCAGAGAGAGCGATCGTTGGAGGCGCGGTTGAGAGCTCTGTGCATGAGGGATTAACGTGTGAAGCGAAGGAACGGGCAGGGTCCGACGTGCACGCTGAAGCAGGGCGAAGCTTACCGGCAGAGTACGAGGCGTTGAAGCCTTTTCCCTGATTGTAGGAGTTCGTCTGGAATGTGACAAACATCGCGCTGCCTGTCGAAACGTAGCCGAAAGGCACCCACGGGGTACCAGCCTGATAAAAAAGAACCGGTGCTGCGGCACTGCTCCCGTCGTACCACTGTTTTCATTGATAAGCATGGTTTGAGGCAGAGTAGCGCAGTAAATATAACACAGATACAAATCCGCACCCGCACTTCGTCGTAAGAAGGTTCTGTTTCAAATTCGTAGAACACGAGGCGGACGATCTGGCCCGGTGGGGCCGTGATGAGCCTGCATGCGTCGAAACGGAGTCGAAATTAAATCATGCACGCGTGCATTATTTAAGCGGCGTTTTCATAGCAGCTATAGATAATGCTCCCGCAGCTACTTCGCTCGATTTGCAAGTGCGAACGCGCACCAGGAGTTGCGAGTGTATGGCAGGTAATTAGCCGGGCCGCTGCCGTCGTCGAAAAACTGCGGCGTGCTCGTGGCATCGAAAGTGTATGTCGGCACTGGCCCGCTGGAGACCACTGAGATTAAACATCCGTGAGACGGTGAGCAGAGCCTGGATCGTGGAGCAACCAGCTATATGGTATAGGGGGTAGCTGGGCCTACCGGCGGTGTAGGAGACGTTGAAGCCTTGCCTCTGAACCGCAGAGCCAGAGTCGAACGTAACAAGCATCGAGCTGCCTGACGAGGCGTAGGTGAAAGGCACGGCCGGCTGCCCGCTCAAGGCAAAGATTCTTTGTGCATCGTTGGCGCTGCTCCCGTCGTAGCCCTGCAAATGCACGAACGTCATCGACCAGCCCCCGGCGTGCAGCGGAATCGCAAGAAGCGCACTCGGACGAAGTCCAAAGCCAGCTCCGTGTCAAAGCTGTTGAACTGCACCCGAACGAACTGTCCAAAAGGTGCACTGATGAACCTGGAGGCAAAATTCCGTTAGTCCCATGCAATCGCGAGCTCGGTGGCCGCGGGCCGGTCACGGCGTCGCGCGCGATCGCAAACAGAGAGAGTCGCAGGCGGAAGCAGAGCCGGTCTTGCGCCGCACCAGGAGATGTGGGTGTTCGGGGCGTAGTTGGCCGCGCCGCTCCCGTCGTCGAAGTACTGAGGCGTGCTCGTGGCGTTGAGCGTACGCGCCACCGCATTGTAAAGCGCTGAGGATGGATTCGATTAAAGAGAGAAAAGCAGCTGCATAGCGGTTATAATAAAGAGGGCACTTACCGGAAACGTAAGAGGCGCTGAACCCTTGCCGTTGGTAATAGTTTTTGTGGGTGGTGTCGAATGTGACGAGCATGCTCCCTCCCGTCGACACATAGGAGAAAGGCACGCGCAGCTCCAACTGCCCAGCCAGCTCGAATAGCTGCTGCGCAGAGGTGCTGTTGCCGTCGTAACCCTGTATTAATATTCAATGTAAGTTCGCTGCGCATGCAATACAAATGGAAATCGCAAGGTGGGAGCTCAATTCTCTGAACGCACCCGCACATAGTGCGACTCGTATGCATAGTTACCCGCTTCCGTGTCAAAGCTGACAAACTGAATGACGACTACCTGGCCCTCGGGAGCGGTGATAAGCCTGCCACACGTGGGAGGGGGGAGGCATGAGCTGCAAGATAAAATACTCTCTCTACTGCTCAACCACGGCCAGTGCCAAGCAATTCCGGCGCGCACCAGGAATCACGAATCGCTGGAGCGTAGGCGCCCGCGCCACTTCCGTCCTCGAAGTATTGCGGAGTGCTCGTCGCAGCGAGGGCGATCGGCGGAGCACTTGCGAGCTCTGCAGAATCGTAGTGAGAATTGATCATGAACGCAGCGGCTGGGTGCAGCGACAAGAGCCTATAGCTACCAGCGGTGTACGACACGTTGAAGCCCTGACTCCCAACTGAAAATATGACGGTATCGAACGTGACGAGCATCACTCTTCCCGTCGAACGGTAGCCGTAGGGCCCGTCATACAGCTCCCCGGCTACCTCAAAGAGCAGCGTTGCAGCGGTGGTGTTACCATCATAGCCCTGCAGCGGGCCTCACGATCAGCCGGAGCGCAGGCACGGTGGCGTCTGTAAGGGCAGCGTGGCAGTCCGAGCAGCATGGCGCACTCGTACGTTGTCTTGGTAGGAAGTGACAAACTGGGTGAGCATGATGCGCACGATGTGGCCCTCCGGGGCAATGATGAGCCTGTAGCAGACGAGAAGGACAGTTACGTATACGCATTGATATCATAGAAATACGAGCTTCGCGCAAGCCCGCCTCACACCACGAGAGGTGGGTGTCTGGGGCGTAGTTGGCGGGGCCGCTCCCGTCGCCAAAGTATTGAGGCGTGCTCGTTGCAGTGAGGGTGAATTTCGCAAACTCTACGGAAACAATAGTGAGAAATGAACGCAGAAGCGGGGTGCAGGGAAAAGATCCTACAGCTATATATAGCTACCTGCGAAGTACGAGGCGTTGAAGCCCTGCCTCGAAAAACTTCCATATGGGATTGCGGAGGAGTCGAACGTGACGAGCATCGCGTTTTCCGTTGAGCGGTAGCGGAGGGGCAAAGATGGCTGCCCGTACAACTGGAAGAGCACGGGCGCAGAGGTGGTGGTACCGTCGAAGCCCTGCAGCGAGCCTCGCGATCAGCCGCAGCGCAGACCCGATGGCGCCCGAATGTGAAGGCGCAGCGCGCATGGCAGCCCTAGCCACATGTACAGGGCCCCCAGGCGCACCCGCACAAAGTCGTAGTAGTCAGTGCTGAACTCGGCGAAGATGATGCGCACACTCTGGCCCTCGGGGGCCGTGATGAGCCTGTGGCGGACGCGTACGAGACGGGCAAATAGTTAACATTAACCCATCATCATGAGATGCGAGCGTCGCGCAAGATTGTCACGCACCAGGAGACGTGGGTGTCTGAGGCGTAGTCGGCGGGGCCGCTTCCGTCGTCGAAGTACTGAGGCGTGCTCGTCGCGCTGAGGGCCGAGATGGGCAACGGGCTCGGGGTGGGCGACGGGCTCGGGCTTGCTGATGCGCTAGGACTTGTCGCGATTGGTACTGCGAGATGACATTTGGCGCAGTCACAAAACGAGCGGGAGGCGGGGTGTCTACCGGCAGAATACGAAGCCAGAAAGCCTTGTAATCCGAAACTATCCGAGGAAGGTTCGAACGTGACAAGCATCGTGTTTCCCGTCGTTGCGCTGATGGTGAGGGAGAGCAAGTCGGGCTTTCCGCTTAGCTGGAAAAGTTGCGCTGCGGCCGTGCTGCTCCCATCGTAGCCCTGTATAGAATGTTTATCGTTCGAGAGCGCAGCACGCGGCTGATCTGGGATCCTCGATCACAATAGCAAGAACGCACTCTTACGTAATCGGTGTTGAAGGAATCCGAATATGTGTCAAAATGCAAGAACTGGATGCGGACGACGTGACCCTCGGGAGCGGTGATGAGCCTGAGCCGGGGCGGGGGAAAGGGCGGCGTCAGTTGTTCGCATCAACATTGCTGCAGGCCTCGCCAGTACTCGTACGGAGGGATCCCGCTCGCGCACCAGGAGCGGGAGGCATATGGGTCGTAGCTGGACGGTCCGCTCCCGTCATCGAAGTACTGCGGCATGCTCGTCGCATTGAGCGAATTGTAAGACGCCTGGGCCCCGTACAGAACTGCAGGAGCCGGTGAGCGCGATGCAAGCGCGCCGCGAATGCAAGGGAAGTCAGGAAGAGCCTACCGGCGGTGTACGATGCGTTAAAGCCCTGCATCTGGACCGAGGGTCCGGAGTCGAACGTGACGCGCATCGCCCTGCTGGACGAGGCGAAGGCGAAGGGCACGCTCGGCTGCCCGCTCAAGGCGAAGAGCTGCCGTGAAGTGAGGTGTCTCCCGTCGTAGCCCTGCATTGAACGTCGGCTCTCAGTTGATGCGAAGCAAAGGCCGCACAGCGCCAGCGCTGATCAAGGTTGCTCAGGCAAGATCTAGAAATTGAGAGGCATACCCGGACGTAGTCCTGCCCCGACTCTGTGTCGAAGCTGGTGAACTGGAGGAGAATCCAGTAGTCCACCGGGCCTCTGACGAGCCTGCGAGAAAGCAGAGGAAGATTAGATGAGTTGTCTATGATTATATTCAGCATGCGAGTTGTATACATGTACGCAAACGCCTACAGCGCGCGCTAGCGACAGCCTGATCGATGCGTCAAAAGCACAGCGAACCAGGTTACGTGTGTGTTTGGAGCATATTCGCCTGCACCGCTGCCGTCGTCGAACTGCTGCGGTGTCGTCGTCGCATTGAGTTCGAATTGCACGACTGCCGAGACGACGTGTGTGACGATGTCAAAATCAAATCAAATTGATTTATATTGTTGAAGCAGCCGCAGCGCAATGGTTTTGAGAGGTCTTACCGGCCGTATACGTGGCGTTGAACCCCTGACGTTGATTGCTACTGTCGGAGTCGAATCTGACGAGAATTGTGTTGCCCGATGAAATGTAGGAAACGGGCATGGCAGGCTGCCCGCTTAATTCGATAAAGAGCTGCGGCGCAGATGTGCTGTTGCCATCGTAACCCTGCATTCGAAGTTGATTCAAGCGCGGACGTTGCAACGCGGGGCTCTAAATATAAATGATTCCCATCTGCACCTGGACGTAGTCGAAATCATCCGTGTCGAAGCCGGTGAACTCGAGGACGACCACCTGGCCCTCGGGGGCGACAATGAGCCTGCGGCACAGAGGAAGGGGGCGGCGTTAGCTAGCTCTGTGATTTGTAATGCTGCAGCTGGGTATGCAAGAACTCGGACTTGATCTTAGAGACGGACAGCTACACATCATTGATTGGCTCAACGGTCTTAAGCTTAAGGCTAGAGATGCGAGCCTCGAGCGTCGCGCAAGCCCGCCTCGCACCAGGAGAGGTGGGTGTCTGGGGCGTAGTCGGCGGGGCCGCTTCCGTCGTCAAAGTACTGCGGCGTGCTGGTCGCGCTGAGGGTCGGTATGGCCGACGGGCTTGGCGTGGGAGACTGTCCCGCGGCGATAACAGCCATGGCCAACACCATGGCCAGTGCAAGCGCTGCAGCCGAGAGGATACTTGTTCCGCGCAAGTGAGAGACATTGAAGCGATGCGGTTGTGCCTTCGAACTCGAAGGCTTACATGCATATGCATATGCAACCACCGTCGGCGCCGCATGCACACTTGTACCGGCCGCTCGTACATATAGGAGGGCCCGGCGCTGTCCTAGGGCTTCTGCGCATGCGGCATTCGCCTGTCTATATCTACCGACCGTATCCGCGCTCATGCTGCAGCTGGACCGGCACGGTTCGTGGCCTGTAAACTCGCGCGGGTGTATCTGATGGTCTATATGGCTGGCTATATATCTGCTTTCCTTCCTAACTTCGGCTTTCAACTTGGCAAGCGCGCGTCGATCGCGCGGGGGGTTGCGGCTGCTCTTTGAACTGCAGCTGCTCTGCTAGGCTAGATCTGTCTGTACGGCGCTAAGCTACGGGCCTACGGCGCGGCCTTTGCCATCTGCGACTCGGCGCGGCGACGATGGACGTTCAGCGGTTGCGATCGACTCTCATGCAGTCTGCGCGCTGCGACGCGCGCGGGGCCAGTGGGCCACCAGCTGCAGCCTGGCAGTGGCTGGATGCCGCTGGAACCTGTGTACGTACCGCCGTGACCGTACCAGGCGAAGGCCCTGACTCGTGACTCGTGAGGGCGAATCCTGGGGATTCCTGGGCGCGCGGTTGGGCCCGGCGGCCCGGGCGATGGACTTATGGCCCAAGTTATGGGCCCCGGCCACTGGGCCAGAATCCACTGGGCGGCTGGGCCACGTGCACGTGCACAGTCCACTCAGGCTGCCGCAGTCACTGAGTGCACTGCGGCAATCCCGGGACTTCGGGAGGCCTAGTACTAGTATCCGATCGCATCGGATGATCGATGATCCACCCGTGACTCCCGGGCCGTGAGTCCGAGTCGGACGGCCAAGTAACGTTAACGGGGCTACCGGTAGCCGCTGTCACCCGCTGTCCGCTGAGCCTACCTGGTAGTGGGCTAGTAGTGGCGCTGAATCGCCGCTTCCCAGCCGCCGGGCGGCCCGGGCCGCCGCACTAGTACTGCGGCAGTGCAGGCCTGCCGCCTGCGCGGCTGCGCCGCGGCGCCGGCTGCGCGCCGGCGCATGCCATGATCATCGGATGCAGCCTGGCAGGCTCATCATGCAGACTGCAGGCTGCAGGCCGGGCTAGCTCTGCATTCGCACAGAATCGCACTGTTTCGCAGGCTGCAGCCTGCAGGCAGCAGCTAGGCTGCCACAGCCTGCCAGCAGCCTGCCAGCAGGCTGCACTGGCAGCTGCAGGCTGCAGGCTGAACTTCGGAATTCGAAGCCGCTGAGCCTGCACTGCGGCAGCCAGCCTGGGCCAGGCCGCAGCTGCAGCCTGCAGGCTGCAGCCTGCATGCGCAGGCGCCGCAGGCTGCAGGCTGCAGCTGCAGCCGCTGAGCCTGCACTGCGGCAGGCCGTGCCAGCACTGCCAGTGACTCTGGCAGTGAGGCTGCAGGCTGCAGGCTGGCAGCCTGCAGGCCGTGCAGGGACGGTACCCGGGCCGGTGCCTACCTACCGTAATTCGGTCCGTAAAACACAATAATATACCGTATAACAGAATATTAGTGCGCGCATAATATTAATGCGCCCCCAATTTAATGCGTTTTCTGCCGTCAAAACGCATTAATTTGGGGGCGCATTAATAACAGATTGCTAAGAAACTGGTGTCAGTAGACCTCAGTACCCCCCTAATGCAGCCAACGAAGCGTAAAAACGCATTAATTTGGGGGCGCATTATTAGCCGTACTAGGGGTCTGGGTCCAAAAACGCATTAATATTGAGCGCATTAATATTGTGTTATACGGTATGACGGGCAGGGACGGTGCAGGCTGTGCAGCCTACCGTTACAGTCACTGAGTCGCCAGCGCGGCTTGGTCTGGCCCCAGTGGCTTGGTGCAGCTCGCGCTTACTTCACCAAATCGTCGTTCGCTGGCTCGATTGCGAGCAGGGGGCTTGCCAAGTTGATGACTTGGAAGGCAGTCATGGAAAGCCGGCAAAACCCCTTGGCTGGCATTGCAGCCTGGCAACAGTGGCTGCTGAGTGGCAAGCCAGCCTTAGCCAGGGATTCGGCCGCCTACTAGGCTAGCTATAGCCCAGGCGCCCCCCGCCCAAATTGGCCGGCTAGCTAGCCGGCTTGGCCGCCGTCCAGTGCCCTACTAGGCTACTTAGTAGTGGGGCTGCCACCGTGTGCCACGGCCCACTGGGGCAGCGCCGCATGCCGCAGTGCGCAGCGGTCACACGGTGCTCGGCCACTGCTCGCGATCGCGATCGCCCGCCGGAATCGAGGCCCGGGATCATGCGGGATGTCGATTAACCGACGAAAATAATAACCGTCGGACCGCCGGCGTCGTGCACGTGCACGTGACTGCTTGCCAGATATCGATATCGATATCGATGCGCACATGCGCATGCTACAGCCTACCGGACCCAGTAGTGGGCCAGTACCGGTAGGCGGCGGTAGGCTCAGCGGCTGCCGGTAGCGCTCGCATCATGGGCCGGCGATTCATGGCATGCGCATGTTACGTTTAGTGAGTATTACACTGAGTAATCATAGATGACGGCATTCAGATAGTGTCACGTGCCCACACTCGCGGAGTCGCGATCGATATCGTCGACGATGCTGTGAGCTGTATCTGATTGGCTAGTCGATTGTTTTCAAGACGAATCCTCAGATCAGACGAACCCTCAGAGATTGCCGAGATCTAGCTTGCAGACCGGGATCGCGAGTCCGGGGCCCCAAGCACATTAATAACGAGTATATAATGAATGAACACAATAACGCATTTCGCATATATAGAAATACTTCCATATAATAGAAAGTAAATTTGCATGTAATTTGTATTATAGATTTGAGATATCGATGCATTCTCAAATTAGGAGGGGGCCTAGCCGCCTAGCCTGCCTAGGCCGCCTAGCTCCTACTCCTAGCCTAGTAGCCTAGTAGTACTACTGTAGTAGGCTACTTAGTACTAAGTTAGTAGCTCCAATTCGGCCGCGGCGCGACGTTCAAACGGTTGCGCGCTCCGCGGGCCGCGGCATCACATGCATACTAGGCTATCATAGTAGTATTATTCACTAGGCTATTATACATGCATCACTCTTAATTGTCTCTTATCGGCTTCACTCTCACTCTGTGAGTCTCTTTACGGACTGGGAGGGCTCCTGGGAAGGCCGGAGGGGCTGGGAAGGGGAAGCTGAGGGAGCAAAAACAAATAAATTCAATATATTTTATTAAATTTATATTCTATTTCAATGCAATTTCAACGGGCGGCATTGAAACTGAAATTGAAATTTCAATTTCAATGCAATTTCAATGGCTTGAAATTTCAAGCGGCCAACCCTAATACTAGCTATATAGTCACAGTACCGTGTAACACTTAAATATGACGCCATCTGTGATGTCGTTTATAAAACCTGGACTCCCGACGTCTCCCGTGCGTGAAATATGACGCTCCCAAATTATGTCGCTATGAAATTCGAGGTTTGTATCAAATTGTATCATTTTGTATGGAGCGCGGTAATTTTGTATAGCGCCCAGGAATTATGACGCTCCCAAATTATGTCGTTACAAGATCCGTGCTCCTGCGGAGCACTAAGTACGGCGAAGCCTCGCGGACGCCCTCGCGGCTGTCACAGCAGGCGCGGCCAGCTGCAGCCCCGCCCAGCTATAATTAATTAGGGGATGAGTTGGACCGGTAACGCTTGCTTTTAACTGGTGGAGCATTTTTTTTTTGAGAGACTACGGTGGGGCGAACCCCCCGTAGGTAGTGATATTAAAGACAACAAAGCAATCACAAATCAAAGATACAGTAAACTAGCACAAAATATATACAGAATCAAGAGGGATCACGAGAAGGGACACGATCAGAAGAACGCAAAAGATAAGGAGAACGAGCACGAGGAGAAGGAGTAGAAGAGCTCAAGGGCGTCGATGCAGAAGTACTAGTCACACTAGAACGACGAGGAGCACGGGGACGCAGCAAATAAGGAGAACGAGCACGAGGAACTACAGTCGAAGACGAAGATCTAGACGAAGACGACAAGACAGAGCTAACAGCAGAACTAGAAGACGTAGTCGCAGGAGGCAAAGGCGGTAGAACAGTAGGAGAGGCGAAACGTAGGACACCACTAGAGGGGAAAGTCGAAGCTGGCGGAGTGTCTAAACGGAATCGAGATTGTAGAGTTGGTAAAACAATGGACGGCTGAAGACTAATCTGAGGAACTGGGGACGACACGAGGAAAGGGGCAGAGCTCGGGTGCAGACTCGGAATCGGCAGTATAAGAGGAGGGGCGAAACGCAAGCCAGTAGTGACAGGGAAGGCAGACGATGGGGCTGAACCAGGCGGGAGAGGCAAATATAGCGAAGTAGAAGAGAGAGAAGGGTACACACGAGGAACGTCACCATACACAAAATACTCGCTGCCAAAAACTATACGGTCTGACGGTCGCTGAAGATAAAGAGGCGGAACTGCCTGAGGGCTAACAGTGAGAGATGGAGGAGGAAGAGGCAGAGCTAACGACAAAGGGAACGGAATCAAAGGTACAGGGAAGGCATGGAATACACGAGGAACTGGAAGGTGGAGGGGGCCAGTGCTCCTAACTAACATCGATGAAGCATCTGATGGAGGTGACGGCAAAACAACTGGTGGAGCAGATTGAGAGGAGATTAATTTAATATTAATATATTGTTGGGGGGGAGGCCCGGGAGGGGCGATGTTCTCGCAGCCAGCTGCAGGCCTAGGCGCATGCGCAGATCTAGAGCTCGCGAATCGCTTAAACAGAATCTCGAATGCATAAAGCATCAATGTGGAGGGCTGCGGAGGCGAGGGCGCGCGGAAAGCTGTGCAGGCCCGTTCAGGATCGAATTTTTGCGTCGGCTGCGTTCTTGTGCCCTGTCGCGCCCACAGAGGTTGCGGAAAGCTTTAAAAAGATCTCAAATGAGTATTGTAGCGATGCGCATGCGCGAGTATGCGAGGGCGCGCGGAAAGATGTGCAGGTCCGTGAAGGATCGAATTTTCGGGGTCGGCTGGGTCCCCGCGGCCCGGCGCATCTGTAAAGCGTGCGGAAAGCTTCTTCTACATCTCAAATGCTTATGCTATTGTTCCGCGCATGCACCGCGGCGTGGGCGCGCGGAAAGATGTCCGGGCCCGTGCAGGATCGAGACTTTGCTATCGGCTGGGTTCTCGTGCTCTTTCGCGTCTTCGAAGCTTGTGGAAGGCTTTGATAAAATCTCAAATGAATATTGTAGCGATGCGCTCGCGTGAGGATGCGAGGGCGCGCGGAAAGACGTGCAGGTCCGTGAAGGATCGAATTTTCGGGGTCGGCTGGGTCCCCGCGGTCCGGCGCATCTGTAAAGCGTGCGGAACTCTTCTTCTACATCTCAAATGCTTATGCTATTGTTCCGCGCATGCGCCGCGGCGTTGGCGCGCGGAAAGATGCCCGGGCCTGTCCAGGATCGAATTTTTGCGTCGGCTGGGTTCTCGTGCCCTGTCGCGCCTGCAGAGCTTGCGAAAAGCTTTAAAAAGGAGTCAACTGAAAATTGTAGCGATGCGCTCGCGTGAGGATGCGAGGGCGCGCGGAAAGTTGTGCAGGTCCGTCCAGGATCGAATTTCCGGGGTCGGCTGGGTCCTCGCGGCCCGGCGCATTTAGAGACCGTGCGGAAGGCTTCTTCTACATCTCAAATGCTTATGCTATCGTTCCGCGCATGCGCCGCGGCGTGGGCGCGCGGAAAGATCTCCGGGCCTGTCTAGGATCGAATTTTTGCCGTCGGGTACCTTCCTGCGCTCTTCCGGCTCCGAAAAGCGGATTTCGGGGGTGCGCAGGCGCTGCTATGTCTATGCGCGCCCGTACGCATCGATTGCGCGCGTCGCGGGACCGGCCGGAACCGGCCGGATCAAATTTTCGGCCGACTCTTCGCACTGGAGCGTCGACGGCGCGCGAAATCGAGTTTGCGGCGATGCGCTCGCCCTCGCGCGTCATTCTGTATCGTTCTGGGGCGTCCCTGGCGCGATTTTGTCGCGGGACCGGGCGGGACCGGGTCCCACCTTCTGACTCGGACTGCGTTTGTCGGAGGTTAAGTATCGGAATTGATCCAGAGGAAAATTCGATATTCGCGCGACGCCCACGGGAGAGCGGTCGTCTTAGGGGAGCCAGGACGGTAAAAATGGCTGTGTGGGAGTTCGGGCAGCTGTGTAGTCTAGAGCAATCGCGTCGGTGTCGAGGCAGAATTAATAATTCGTCCTCGAGGGAGTGCGACACGGAAATTATTTAGTAGGGGGGATCTCGAGTGGAAAAAAAGGTTAAAAAAGGAATTAGGATCGTCGGTTTTTGGTTTTGAGACAAGATCCGTGCTCCTGCGGAGCACTAAGTACGGCGAAGCCTCGCGGACGCCCTCGCCGCTGTTACAGTAGGCCTATATATATAGGGCACTCAGCGACTGGCCAGCGGCCTGGCCGATCGCGAACAGCTTTCTGCAGCTGGCTGGAAGCTGGCTGGCTGACGGCCAGTCCAGCTAGCGCTGGCCGGCTAGAGGAATATTAATTTACTGAGGAACTAAAGGGTGGAGCAGATTGAGAAGAGATTAATTATAATATTGTTGGGAAGGAGGCCCGGGAGGGGCGAGGTTCTCGCGGCCAGGCGCATGCACAGAGCTTGCGAATCGCTTAAACAGAATCTCGCGATCGAATGTATATAGCATCGATGTGCGGGGCTGCGGAGGCGAGGGCGCGCGGAAAGACGTGCAGGTCCATGCAGGATCGAATTTTCGGGGTCGGCTGGATTCTCGCGCCCTGTCGCGTCCTCGGAGCTCGCGAAAAGCTTAACAAAGATCTCAAATTACTATTGTAGCGATGCGCACGCGCGAGGATGCGAGGGCGCGCGGAAAGCTGTGCAGGTCCGTATACGTACAGGATCGAATTTTCGGGGTCGGCTGGGTCCTCGCGGCTCGGCGCATACGCAAAGCGTGCGGAAGTCTTTGCCTACATCTCAAATGCTTATGCTATTGTTCCGCGCATGCGCCGCGGCGTGGGCGCGCGGAAAGATGTCCGGGTCCGTGCAGGATCGAATTTTTGCCGTCGGCTGGGTTCTCGTGCTCTTTCGCGTCTTCGAAGCTTGTGGAAGGCTTTGATAAAATCTCAAATGAATATTGTAGCGATGCGCATGCGCGAGAATGCGAGGGCGTGCGGAAAGATGTTCAGGTCCGTACAGGATCGAATTTTCGGGGTCGGCTGGGTCCTCGCGGCCTGGTGCATTTAGAGACCGTGCGGAAGTCTTCTTCTACATCTAAAATGCATATGCTATCGTTCCGCGCATGCGCCGCGGCGTGGGCGCGCGGAAAGATCTCCGGGCCTGTCTAGGATCGAATTCTTGCCGTCGGTATGTCCAGGATCGAATTTTTGCGTCGGCTGGGTTCTCGTGCCCTGTCGCGCCTGCAGAGCTTGCGAAAAGCTTTAAAAAGGAGTCAACTGAAAATTGTAGCGATGCGCTCGCGTGAGGATGCGAGGGCGCGCGGAAAGTTGTGCAGGTCCGTCCAGGATCGAATTTCCGGGGTCGGCTGGGTCCTCGCGGCCCGGCGCATTTAGAGACCGTGCGGAAGGCTTCTTCTACATCTCAAATGCTTATGCTATCGTTCCGCGCATGCGCCGCGGCGCGGGCGCGCGGAAAGATCTCCGGGCCTGTCGACAGAATCTCGCGATCGAATGTATATAGCATCGATGTGCGGGGCTGCGGAGGCGAGGGCGCGCGGAAAGACGTGCAGGTCCATGCAGGATCGAATTTTCGGGGTCGGCTGGATTCTCGCGCCCTGTCGCGTCCTCGGAGCTCGCGAAAAGCTTAACAAAGATCTCAAATTACTATTGTAGCGATGCGCACGCGCGAGGATGCGAGGGCGCGCGGAAAGCTGTGCAGGTCCGTATACGTACAGGATCGAATTTTCGGGGTCGGCTGGGTCCTCGCGGCTCGGCGCATACGCAAAGCGTGCGGAAGTCTTTGCCTACATCTCAAATGCTTATGCTATTGTTCCGCGCATGCGCCGCGGCGTGGGCGCGCGGAAAGATGTCCGGGTCCGTGCAGGATCGAATTTTTGCCGTCGGCTGGGTTCTCGTGCTCTTTCGCGTCTTCGAAGCTTGTGGAAGGCTTTGATAAAATCTCAAATGAATATTGTAGCGATGCGCATGCGCGAGAATGCGAGGGCGTGCGGAAAGATGTTCAGGTCCGTACAGGATCGAATTTTCGGGGTCGGCTGGGTCCTCGCGGCCTGGTGCATTTAGAGACCGTGCGGAAGTCTTCTTCTACATCTAAAATGCATATGCTATCGTTCCGCGCATGCGCCGCGGCGTGGGCGCGCGGAAAGATCTCCGGGCCTGTCTAGGATCGAATTCTTGCCGTCGGGTATGTCCAGGATCGAATTTTTGCGTCGGCTGGGTTCTCGTGCCCTGTCGCGCCTGCAGAGCTTGCGAAAAGCTTTAAAAAGGAGTCAACTGAAAATTGTAGCGATGCGCTCGCGTGAGGATGCGAGGGCGCGCGGAAAGTTGTGCAGGTCCGTCCAGGATCGAATTTCCGGGGTCGGCTGGGTCCTCGCGGCCCGGCGCATTTAGAGACCGTGCGGAAGGCTTCTTCTACATCTCAAATGCTTATGCTATCGTTCCGCGCATGCGCCGCGGCGCGGGCGCGCGGAAAGATCTCCGGGCCTGTCTAGGATCGAATTTTTGCCGTCGGGTACCTTCCTGCGCTCTTCCGGCTCCGAAAAGCGGATTTCGGGGGTGCGCAGGCGCTGCTATGTCTATGCGCGCCCGTACGCATCGATTGCGCGCGTCGCGGGACCGGCCGGAACCGGCCGGATCAAATTTTCGGCCGACTCTTCGCACTGGAGCGTCGACGGCGCGCGAAATCGGGTTTGCGGCGATGCGCTCGCCCTCGCGCGTCATTCTGTATCGTTCTGGGGCGTTCCTGGCGCGATTTTGTCGCGGGACCGGGCGGGACCGGGTCCCACCTTCTGACTCGGACTGGATTTGTCGGAGGTTAAGAACCGGAATTGATCCAGAGGAATATTCGATATTCGCGCGACGCCCACGGGAGAGCGGTCGTCTTAGGGGAGCCAGGACGCTAAAATTGGCTCTAGAGAGGTCTGTGGGGGTTCGGGTGGCTGTGTGACTAGCAGCAATCGCGTCTGTGTCGAGGCAAAATTAATAATTCTGCCTCGAGGGAGTGCGACACGGAAATTATTTAGCAGGGGGGATCTCGAGTGGAAAAAAAGGTTAAAAAAGGAATTTAGATCGTCGGTTTTTGGGTTTGAGAAAGAGGCTTCGCCTGACAAGATCCGTGCTCCTGCGGAGCACTAAGTACGGCGAAGCCTCGCGGACGCCCTCGCGGCTGTCACAGTAGGCCTACAGGGCACTCACCGACTGCCAGCTGCAGGCTGGCCAGCGGCCTGGCCGATCGCGAACAGCTTTCTGGCTGGAAGCTGGCTGGCTGACGGCCAGTCCAGCTAGCGCTGGCCGGCTAGAGGAATATTAATGTACTGAGGAAATAAAGGGTGGAGCAGATTGAGAGGAGATTAATTATATAATATTGTTGGGAGGCCCGGGAGGGGGGAGGTTCTCGCGGCCAGGCGCATGCACAGATCTCGCGAATCGCTTAAACAGAATCTCGAATTCGAATGCATATAGCATCGATGTGTAGGGCTGCGGAGGCGAGGGCGCGCGGAAAGATGTGCAGGCGTGGCCAGGATCGAATTTTTGCGTCGGCTGGATTGCCGCGCCCTGTTGCGTCCGCAGAGCTTGCGAAAGGCTTTAAAATTTTAAAACATCTCTGATGAATATTGTAGCGATGCCCGTGCGTGAGGATGCGAGGGCGCGCGGAAAGACGTGCAGGTCCGTGAAGGATCGAATTTTCGGGGTCGGCTGGGTCCTCGTGGCCTGGTGCATTTAGAGACCGTGCGGAAGTCTTCTTCTACATCTTAAATGCTTATGCTATCGTTCCGCGCGTGCGCCGCGGCGTGGGCGCGCGGAAAGATGTCCGGGCCCGTGTGGGATCGAATTTTTGCCGTCGGGTACCTTCCTGCGCTGTTCCGGCTCCGAAAAGCGGATTTCGGGGGCGCGCAGGCCCTGCTATGTCTATACGCGCCAGTACGCATCGATTGCGCGCATCGCGGGACCGGCCGGAACCGGGAGGATCAAATTTCGGCCCACTGTTCGGACTGCAGCGTCGAGGGCGCCCGAAATCGAGCTTGCGGCGATGCGCTCGCCCTCGCCCGTCATTCTGTATCGTTCTGGGGCGTCTCTGGCGCGATTTCGTCGCGGGACCGGGCGGGACCGGGTCCCACCTTCTGACTCAGTGACTCGGACTGCATTTGTCGGAGGTGAAGTACCGGAATCGATCCAGAGGGAAATTCGATATTCGCGCGACGTGCACGGGAGAGCGGTCGTCTTAGGGGAGCCAGGACGCTAAAAATGGATCTAGAGAGGTCTGTGGGGGTTAGAGTAGGTGTGTTATTTGCGGCAATCGCGTCCGTGTCGAGGCAGAATTAATAATTCGTCCTCGAGGAGTCGCGACACGGAAATTATTTAGCAGGGGGGATCTCGAGTGGAAAAAAAGGTTAAAAAAGGAATTTGGACCCGTTCGTTTTTGGGTTTGAGACAAGATCCGTGCTCCTGCGGAGCACTAAGTACGGCGAAGCCTCGCGGACGCCCTCGCGGCTGTCACAGTAGGCCTATAGGGCACTGGCCAGCGGCCTGGCCGATCGCGAACAGCTTTCTGGTTGGAAGCTGGCCGGCTGACGGCCAGTCCAGCTACCGCTGGCCGGCTAGAGGAATATAACTAGAGGAATATTAATGTACTGAGGAAATAAAGGGAGGCCGGAGCAGGTTGAGATTAGAGGAGATGAATTATATATAATATTGTTGAGAGGGAGGCCCGGGAGGGGCAAGGTTCTCGCGGCCAGGCGCATGCACAGAGCTTGCGAATCGCTTAAACAGAATCTCGAATGCATATAGGATCGATGTGCGGGCTGCGGAGGCGAGCGCGTGCGGAAAGATGTGCAGGCGTGGCCAGGATCGAATTTTTGCGTCGGCTGGTTCTCGTGCCCTGTCGCGCCTGCAGAGCTTGCGAAAAGCTTTAAAAAGGAGTCAACTGAAAATTGTAGCGATGCGCTCGCGTGAGGATGCGAGGGCGCGCGGAAAGTTGTGCAGGTCCGTCGAGGATCGAATTTCCGGGGTCGGGTGGGTCCTCGCGGCCTGGTGCATTTAGAGACCGTGCGGAAGGCTTCTTCTACATCTCAAATGCTTATGCTATCGTTCCGCGCATGCGCCGCGGCGTGGCGCGCGGAAAGATCTCCGGGCCTGTCTAGGATCGAATTTTTGCCGTCGGGTATGTCCAGGATCGAATTTTTGCGTCGGCTGGGTTCTCGTGCCGTGTCGCGCCTGCAGACCTTGCGAAAAGCTTTAAAAAGGAGTCAACTGAAAATTGTAGCGAAGCGCTCGCGTGAGGATGCGAGGGCGCGCGGAAAGTTGTGCAGGTCCGTCCAGGATCGAATTTCCGGGGTCGGCTGGGTCCTCGCGGCCCGGCGCATTTAGAGACCGTGCGGAAGGCTTCTTCTACATCTCAAATGTTTATACTATTGCTCCGCGCATGCGCCGCGGCGTGGGCGCGCGGAAAGATCTCCGGGCCTGTCTAGGATCGAATTTTTGCCGTCGGGTACCTTCCTGCGCTCTTCCGGCTCCGAAAAGCGGATTTCGGGGGTGCGCAGGCGCTGCTATGTCTATGCGCGCCCGTAGGCATGCATTGCGCGCGTCGGGGGACCGGGCGGAACCGGCCGGATCAAATTTCGGCCGACTGTTCGCACTGGAGCGCCGACGGCGCTTGAAATCGAGCTTGCGGCGATGCGCTCGCCCTCGCGCGGCATTCTGTATCGTTCTGGGGTCTCTCTGGCGCGATTTCGTCGCGGGACCGGGCGGGACCGGGTCCCACCTTCTGACTCGGACTGCATTTGTCGGAGGTTAAGTACCGGAATTGATCCAGAGGGAAATTCGATTTCGCGCGACGCCCACGGGCGAGCGGTCGTCTTAGGGGAGCCAGGACGCTAAAAATGGATCTAGAGGGGTCTGTGGGGGTTCGGGCAACTGTGTAATGTCCATTAATCGCGTCCGTGTCGAGGCAGAATTAATAATTCTGCCTCGAGGGAGTGTGACACGGAAATTATTTAGCAGGGGGGATCTTGAGTGGAAAAAAAGGTTAAAAAAGGAATTTCGCTCGGCGGTTTTTGGGTTTGAGACAAGATCCGTGCTCCTGCGGAGCACTAAGTACGGCGAAGCCTCGCGGACGCCCTCGCCGCTGTTACAGTAGGCCTATATATATAGGGCACTCAGCGACTGGCCAGCGGCCTGGCCGATCGCGAACAGCTTTCTGCAGCTGGCTGGAAGCTGGCTGGCTGACGGCCAGTCCAGCTAGCGCTGGCCGGCTAGAGGAATATTAATTTACTGAGGAACTAAAGGGTGGAGCAGATTGAGAAGAGATTAATTATAATATTGTTGGGAAGGAGGCCCGGGAGGGGCGAGGTTCTCGCGGCCAGGCGCATGCACAGAGCTTGCGAATCGCTTAAACAGAATCTCGCGATCGAATGTATATAGCATCGATGTGCGGGGCTGCGGAGGCGAGGGCGCGCGGAAAGACGTGCAGGTCCATGCAGGATCGAATTTTCGGGGTCGGCTGGATTCTCGCGCCCTGTCGCGTCCTCGGAGCTCGCGAAAAGCTTAACAAAGATCTCAAATTACTATTGTAGCGATGCGCACGCGCGAGGATGCGAGGGCGCGCGGAAAGCTGTGCAGGTCCGTATACGTACAGGATCGAATTTTCGGGGTCGGCTGGGTCCTCGCGGCTCGGCGCATACGCAAAGCGTGCGGAAGTCTTTGCCTACATCTCAAATGCTTATGCTATTGTTCCGCGCATGCGCCGCGGCGTGGGCGCGCGGAAAGATGTCCGGGTCCGTGCAGGATCGAATTTTTGCCGTCGGCTGGGTTCTCGTGCTCTTTCGCGTCTTCGAAGCTTGTGGAAGGCTTTGATAAAATCTCAAATGAATATTGTAGCGATGCGCATGCGCGAGAATGCGAGGGCGTGCGGAAAGATGTTCAGGTCCGTACAGGATCGAATTTTCGGGGTCGGCTGGGTCCTCGCGGCCTGGTGCATTTAGAGACCGTGCGGAAGTCTTCTTCTACATCTAAAATGCATATGCTATCGTTCCGCGCATGCGCCGCGGCGTGGGCGCGCGGAAAGATCTCCGGGCCTGTCTAGGATCGAATTCTTGCCGTCGGGTATGTCCAGGATCGAATTTTTGCGTCGGCTGGGTTCTCGTGCCCTGTCGCGCCTGCAGAGCTTGCGAAAAGCTTTAAAAAGGAGTCAACTGAAAATTGTAGCGATGCGCTCGCGTGAGGATGCGAGGGCGCGCGGAAAGTTGTGCAGGTCCGTCCAGGATCGAATTTCCGGGGTCGGCTGGGTCCTCGCGGCCCGGCGCATTTAGAGACCGTGCGGAAGGCTTCTTCTACATCTCAAATGCTTATGCTATCGTTCCGCGCATGCGCCGCGGCGCGGGCGCGCGGAAAGATCTCCGGGCCTGTCTAGGATCGAATTTTTGCCGTCGGGTACCTTCCTGCGCTCTTCCGGCTCCGAAAAGCGGATTTCGGGGGTGCGCAGGCGCTGCTATGTCTATGCGCGCCCGTACGCATCGATTGCGCGCGTCGCGGGACCGGCCGGAACCGGCCGGATCAAATTTTCGGCCGACTCTTCGCACTGGAGCGTCGACGGCGCGCGAAATCGGGTTTGCGGCGATGCGCTCGCCCTCGCGCGTCATTCTGTATCGTTCTGGGGCGTTCCTGGCGCGATTTTGTCGCGGGACCGGGCGGGACCGGGTCCCACCTTCTGACTCGGACTGGATTTGTCGGAGGTTAAGAACCGGAATTGATCCAGAGGAATATTCGATATTCGCGCGACGCCCACGGGAGAGCGGTCGTCTTAGGGAGCCAGGACGCTAAAATTGGCTCTAGAGAGGTCTGTGGGGGTTCGGGTGGCTGTGTGACTAGCAGCAATCGCGTCTGTGTCGAGGCAAAATTAATAATTCTGCCTCGAGGGAGTGCGACACGGAAATTATTTAGCAGGGGGGATCTCGAGTGGAAAAAAAGGTTAAAAAAGGAATTTAGATCGTCGGTTTTTGGGTTTGAGAAAGAGGCTTCGCCTGAAAGAGGCTTCGCCTGAAAGAGGCTTCGCCTGAAAGAGGCTTCGCCTGACGCCCACGGGAGAGCGGTCGTCTTAGGGGAGCCAGGACGGTAAAAATGGCTGTGTGGGAGTTCGGGCAGCTGTGTAGTCTAGAGCAATCGCGTCGGTGTCGAGGCAGAATTAATAATTCGTCCTCGAGGGAGTGCGACACGGAAATTATTTAGTAGGGGGGATCTCGAGTGGAAAAAAAGGTTAAAAAAGGAATTAGGATCGTCGGTTTTTGGTTTTGAGACAAGATCCGTGCTCCTGCGGAGCACTAAGTACGGCGAAGCCTCGCGGACGCCCTCGCGGCTGTCACAGTAGGCCTAT